>JBAMCP010000518.1:0-47631 GCA_037075105.1 Lissocephala sabroskyi | reverse complement strand
CCTGAGAAGCAGGAGAAGCTGCGCGAGGAGGTGATGCGCATTCTGCCCGACAAGGACTCCGAATTCACAGAGGCTTCCATGAAGAATGTGCCTTACCTGAGGGCCTGCATCAAGGAGTCGCAACGTTTATATCCTTTGGTGCTCGGCAACGCTCGAGTGACGGCCAAGGATTGCGTGCTCAGCGGTTACCAGGTGCCCGCAGGGACCTTCGTGTCCATTTTGCCTCTGAGCCTGCTGAGAAATGAGCAGTACTTTGCCCGCGGCGAGGAGTACCTTCCGGAGCGCTGGATGCGCAACGATACATCCGAGGGCGGCTGTCCCTCGAAGTCCTTGAAGAGCTCCAATCCGTTTGTGTTCCTGCCCTTCGGGTTCGGGCCGCGGATGTGCGTGGGAAAACGCATAGTGGACATGGAACTGGAGCTGGGCCTGGCCAGGATTATAAGGAACTTTAAAGTGGAATTCAATCACTCGACCGAGAACTTCTTCCGCTCCTCCCTCATCAGCCTGCCGAACAAGCCTTTGAATTTCAAATTTATCGATGTGCAATAAAAGGGATTCATGCGAATTCCTTGCAGGTGCGCCTGCAAGGCGTTGGAAATAAAACTCAGGCTGCTGCTGTTTGTCGACACTTAAAGCTTTCCATTATCAGTTGTAGGTACTTTAATGCTCAGATATATTCGTACGCACACAGTTACGGATATTAGTAGATATACAAACATACATACATATACAATAAATACAAGTAAGTACATACATACAATCGCGGTAAACATTTACAACAGTTTTACAGCTAGAGAGCTCTTGGTTTTCGGGATTCAAAGATACTTCACATATAGATACTCGAATTGGGTGAATGGGATCGGAATGGCATTGGGCTGTTGGCCTGGCCAATTGGCAGCCGTTTCTCGTAGAGGAGGAAAGGTTAAAAGTTTCGAGATTTGCTGATCTAATTGGGTTCCGAATAGGTATATGTGGGTGTAAATGTGTGTGTGTATATTGCACAGTATGTTGGTCCGAATGCCCAGGATATTGAAACATTAACTTGGTTGTTGGTTCTTCGTTTAAGTTTAAGAGTAAATTTCCGATTTCAATCTTCGTATTTAAATATAATTTCAAAATTCTTTTCCCCTTTATTATTTGTAATTAAGTTTGTTTTAAGGTTCAACGATGATAACTTTGTAGGCTTAAAATGCAAATTTCATGAGTTTCCTCGCTGCATTTGCATTTTCTATAAACTCTCTTTGTTTCGTCCTCTCGATTTTCAAATGCCCTTTAAAAATAGTTTTCTGATTTTCTAATTATTTCAATTGGTTACTTCCATTTCCATTACTTTTACTTGACTACGGGAAAATTGTTCAAAAGTTGTTAGTGGTTACCAGGAAGAGGAATTCGGGGGCAGGACAATTCAACAGTTGCAGGTAAAAGTTCAGTCCCTGACCAAGGATATGAAAGGTTGCGCTCCGACATGCGAACATCGATAAGATTTTTGTTGCGGTTTCGGTTGTGGGAATTCGATTGGCCCGAAAGAGCTTCCTGCAGCCTGGGCGGGCGGGCAGCTGCTCCTTTTATTTGCTAATTAAACAAAGCGCCGCTGGCGGAGGCTTTAAAACGGCCGTGGACTCAGCAGGGCAGCTGGTGCGGCTGGCCGGCCATTTGTATTTATATTTTTTACGTATTTTGTTCGCAAACTGAATTTTTATGTTTATGTTGTAATGCGCAATCGATAACTGAGGGATGGGGCGGGCCGGGGGCGGGGGCGGGGACATGGCCAAAACAGATGCCTGCACAGGCGGCCGCGAGGGATCGACGGGCGCAAGGACGCGCCACAAAAAGACAAACGCCTCGGGGACTTTGGCCAGGCTACCCGCACCGCAGTGCGTATGTGGCCGTGTGTGGTGTGCACGCGTGTGTGTGTGGCCATAAAACAGGGCAACGGCAACACAAAACCAAAGAGGCGAAGAAAACGACGGCGGGCTCAAAATCCCGAGCGTGTGGGCGGCTGTTTGGTGGCCTTCACGGGGCTCCTTTGGCGGGCCGGCGGGCGGGCGAGCTGCGGACGCAATAAAATGTAATTTGAAACAAACGTAGCCTGGCAAACACCCGCCCGCCCGCACTCACCGCCCACAGCGACCCACAAAAGTTGGCCAACGAAAACTTTGCCTACTTTCGGCTCAGTGCAAAAATAAATGCGTAGCCACAAACGGACCGGCACGGGCCTCTGGATTAGGCAAATCCACAGCGGCAACACACAAAGACAAAGGCCCCAACAAGGAGCTGTCGCCTTGAAGCCGCTTTAATTTGCCAGCTTTGCTGCACTAAAAATTTAACTTTCCAGTCAACTGCAAATGGCGGCCGCTCTGACCTTTCCCACTGACACCTACGAGTGCGGCTGTGTGTGTGTGCGTGGTGGTGTAGAAATTAAGTATACACCAACGAGAATTCAAATAGCAAAATGTGGCAAGGTCAAAGGCGTCGGCAACAGCGAAATCAAAGGTTGTGCCTGTCATCGTCGCCCTGCAAAACTTGCAAATCAATTGTCGTTCTGCAGGACCCCACGGACAGGCAGACAGACAGGGCCCGCCCGGTCAGGGTCGCTAAATTGTTATGGCCCAAATGAAAGGCTCGTTTGGGCTGGCCAGCTAATTTGCGGCAAGTCACGCGACCACCGGTCCGGGCCACTTGCCACCTGATTAGCCCGGCCAACTGCAGTCAAATCGCAGCTGCTCGTGCGGAAAAACAGATAAATCGGAAAAACAACACACAGCCTGGCAGAGAGTTGATTGTTCGGCGGTCAGGAAAAAACATAAATCAAAATCCGAACCCGAAACCGAATCGATGGTCCGGTCACACGAGGCGTCCAGTGACATCACCGCCCGCACACACTTGCACTGCGGGAAGCCCCATCAATAATGGCCAGGATGGTCGAGGGAGTGGGCGCAAAGATAATGGATAATAGAAAATGAAATGCAAACGAATTTACCTACATCGTGATGTATGTGTATGAGGTGAGCGTGAGGTGGGCCGCTTCAATACTTGCGGCCGAAGCTCGGTGTTCCGGGATTGAGCACGCGACAATAATGCGCGCTGCTCACGCAATACTCCGCGCCGGCGGGGCCCGCATCCATGAGCTCGCCACCGGCAGCCGCCAGCTGTTGCCGGCGGCGCATGGACATCGGTCATTGGCGCTGCTGGGCGCTGCTGATGTAGTCGCCGTGCTTGGCCACCTGCCGGGGCGAGAGAAATCAATCAGCCTCAGAATTTTGGCAGCCCGGCCTCCGGCACTTACCACATCGGCCACAATGGGCTCCTCGATCTCCAGGCCCTGGTGGGCCTGCTCGCGGCTCAAGTGCAGCTCGTAGGAATCTGTGGGCGTGACGAAGACCACGCGGTGCTTGCGTGTCTGCAAAACGTTGGCAATGACCAGCTGAAAGGGAACAAAAGGCCGGAAGAGTTAGCAGGTCCTCTGGGGAGGGGATGGATTGGGGGGGACTCACCTTGTGCTTGTATTTGTTGAGACTGTCGCGGGCCTTGACAATCAGTAGGTTCTCATCGGTTTCGAGCTTGAAGGAGACGACGTAGGCATGCGGCACCCAGAGGCTGGCCAGGGGGGCGAGCATTTTTGGCACCAATTGCAGGGAAATCGTCGGCGCCCCGTCCCCGGACTGCATCTTGTGGGTGGGCTGCAAAGCAGAATGACAAACGGTAATGGCCCGCGCGGCCCAATTTAGGCGAATCAGCGTGGCGCGTAAATTTCCGACCCCGAGCAGAGCCTCTTAAATTTGATGGCCGACAACAAAAGCGACCCCACCAGCAGGCCCCCCAAAAGGGAAGGTCGAACCCTCTGCCTGTCAGCGTCAAAGGCGTCGATGCGGGTGGGGAGGCGGGTGTCAGGGCGTCCTTGCTGCCACCCACGCACAGCCACGCTGACTGACAAAGGGCGGCCGAAAGGGCGGACCGCTTGCCCGCACCGCGCGGCCCATGAATTACAACTAATTGAAAGCATAACTCAAATGTAATGAGCTGCACTGCGGAGCCCGCCACGTGTGGCGTCGGCAGTTAATGGAATTACCCAACCAGTTGGCTTTTAAGCGGTTTATGGGCCCCACAGCAACCGCATCCTTCCGACTGACTTGTTGAGCGCCCTGGAAAACTGCTGACCAGTCGGCCGGCCGACTTGGCCTCCAACACAAAGCCTCGCCGGGCCGACACGCCCCGTTGGCCTAAGTGCCCGCCGTATTGTCACAAGCAAAATGAAAAACTTGGCCCCGGGCATTAAGCCGACAACTGCGATGTCGTCGTGCTCGTCCGCCGCCATTGACAATTGTATAAAACCCTGGCAGCCTCGCCTCCACGACCCCGTCTCTGCCAGAGTCTCTGATTAGAACTTTAAGCTTTTGAGCGCACAAAACAACTTGGAAGTTGGCTTCCAAACACCGAGGATTAAATGCCCTACAAAGTGTCGGGCGAGGGATTCAGAATCCTTGAATGGTTCACGGAAGTCACGAGTTGGGTTCTCTAAGAGTTTGAACTTTTTGGCTCTTTAATTCGTCAGCAGCGGTTCTCTCTTATCTCTATGACGATTGGGCGGATAGCAGTTAGCAAAGGTCAACAGTTCACACAGATAACTGGCTTTTTAGGGGTTCTAAAGATTCCTTAAGTTTCGGATATTTGCCATTAACTGCTTCAGAGGAAAGTTGGCTTTACTTTTTGGTGTTTCAAAGATAATTAATTATATAGTTTCCTGGACAAAAGAAAGAGAACAAAGAACTGAATTCCCAGGAGAGTTATTAGTCGTTAAGAGAATAATTCCAATAAGCCTTACAGTCGATCTCTATCTGCTTTGGGAATTAAAGACAGTGACCCAGGATTCCCTCCAGGAACTCAAAGAGGAGTTGGCTGAAAGAATCACAGGATTCCCAGCTATAATCTCTCGTTATAGAGAACTAATAAGCTCTGCGCACTGCGGCCGACAAAAGAAGAGTATTAAACAAAAAAAGTGTGTGGTATTTGAGCAGCCAGCTGTTGACATTGAATTTGCACCCCCATCTGTCTGTCTATATGACGGGGGCCCAGTCATCCTTGGACGGTCGCTCGCCCGGCTGTCTATCTGTGTCTATCCAGGCATGTGGCTGTCCGCTGTCCCGCCCCGGAGCCCGTCTCCTGCTGGCCTGTGTTCATGCGTGTTCTTGTGAAATCTTTTGATTTGATTTGCGGATTTGCGAGGCTCTTGCGGTCCGTCGCTCCTGACAACGCCAATCCTTCGTCCTTCTGCCTTTCTTTCTCGGTTTTATCTTGTGTGCTTTTGTTTAACTTTAATAATTCTGTGTTTGTGTTTGTGTTTGCTTATTAGAATTTACTTTTCCGCCGCTGTCCTGGGAGGCTGTGGGCCTCGGCACTAAATTAATTCAAATGGAAACTCAGCCTGTTGCCTTTGCATAATTTGATGGCCAAGTTGGGCCAGGTGACGTCGGAAGGACGAGGATGCGTTTGCGGAATTGAATTTCCCCGGCGTTCCTACTCAATCGACAGGGCGTGGCGGAGCCGAGCTCCTTCGCTATGCACATAATTTTCAATGTCAACATCAACAAGCAATTTGCTCTATTTTGTTGACTCGCCCAGCAAAGCGAGAGGACAGCGGAAACGACTCAAAACCAGGAAAAGTTCAGCCAAAAAAATCAAGCAATTTAATCAAGCGAATGGGCGATTTGTGGCCACCGCCCCGCAGCCCATTTCCACCTCCTCGAAGGAGCGGAAATGCACGAGGAAAGCGGAAACACGGCGGCGGCGGCAGCAACTGGAAAACTTTCTGTTTACGTGCCGTGGCATTTGTCATGTGAATGTGTGAGTGCGGACGAGGGACGGACGGGCGTATGCAAATGCAGTGGGCGGTCGTTTGATGTACTTGAGAACCGCTTTCGAGCCGAGGATGCAGCGGCAGGGACATCATCGCCAACATGAAAATGTGAGAATAAAAGTCGAATAAAAAATGAAAGCCAACCACATGACTCTCATGGAAGCGGAGTAGCATGTGGGTGAGGCTGGGGGGTGGGAATTGTAACAAGCAAAATTATGCAAATCAAATTACTTGATGACAGTGTTAAGGCTGCGGAGCGACAAGGACTGCCAAGCCAGAGCCACTGACGCTGACAGGCAGGGCGGCGGGCAAGACCTTTAACGGCAGCCACGGGCACCACAGGAAATCGAGTGTGTGTGTGTGTGTGGAGGTGCAGCGTCAATGCAGCAGCTCTGCCAAGGCCAGTGGGCGGCAGGGCGGCGGGCGGAGGGCGGGAGCGGCTTGTGACAAGTGGAGAAGCCAAACGAAACCAATCAACGATGGAAATCAATAAAAAGCAATTTCCAGTCTCCCTATCGCCATTCGTTATCCGGCCTCGGCCTCTCCAGGCGACTGCCATCAATTACAAGATTTCCCACATGAGCGCCACGCCGCATACGCTGGGGAGCCCCGGACTCACCATCATATCCTCGGGTATATAGAAATCGGATACGGCAGCAGCCAAGTATAAAACCGCGCGCTCCTCAAACGCGGCCAGGCACTCGCAGGCCGCACGCAACAGCCACATGTAGTCCACGACGCTGGTGAAGTTCACGTACAGAATCATTTGGGTTTCCCGGGCGATTTTGTACTTGGCCAGCACAGGAGCAAAGACGTCCACCGAGTCCGGCTTGATGGCTATCGTCGAGCTCTGGCTGTTGTCGGCTATGTCGAGCATGTCGAAGAACTGCTGGCCGGTGAAGTGGCGGGTGAAGGGCTCCAGGGATTTGTGGCGGTGCATGAAGATCACCGCATAGTCGTGGTCCAGGAAATACTCGGCCGAGGCGGAGCCGCGCGTTCCGGCGCTGAAGTTGTCCACAAACCGCACTGTGTTGTGCTCCAAGGGCACCGTAGTGCCGCCGGACTGCGTGGAATGGCGACCCGTTAATTCCTCGTTAATAATTCAGGGCCCATACAATTGGCGGGCAAACGCTGGCGGAATCAACAACTTACCGTGACCAGGACAATGCGGTTTTGCAGTTTGTTGTGGCGCTCGCAGAATTCCTTCAACAGGGAGCGGTTGTCCTCGAAGTCTGCCGGCGGCAGATGCGTATTGTAGAAGTCCTCCCAGTGTGTCATCGTTCGCTCTCTGTCGCTCCCTCGGGTATTGTTTTTGAAGGCTTCTTATCGGCTGTTCGCCTGCGTGGGTGTGGGTTTGGTTTTGTTAATTGTGCACAGGGCAGCGGGGGCGGCGTGGAGTGGCAGGGCTTTTGCCGGCGGAAGCGCGCAAGGAAGCACAAGAAATGTTGGCGTTGATGTTGGCGCCGGAAACTGTAATGCCCGCCGTTAATTGATACAATGGCATTAAACAATAACAAGATGGCGGGGGCGGGGGGCGGACCCGTGGATTATGGGCAAAGTGCAAGTAGAGGCGGGAAGCAACTTATGCGATAACGTAGCTGGGCAAATTATTTAATTATAGCACTTGCGGTTCACTACACTCGCGGCAGTTTTGTATTTTTAATTGAATAATTTTTGGACCTTCGCACACGCGGCTGAACGAACTACCACGACGACCGACCAACCGCACGCACAACAACAACGCCGCAAATGACCAACTTTGAGCGAACTGCAAAATTTGAGAGCACCTGCTTGAGAGTCACCAGGGCTGCATGCAGCACTGAGAGAGAGAGTCGGAGCAAAGTTGGCTGCGCTTACCGCTAGCAGCCTTGGTATTTGGCGCGCTTCAATTTGAATTTGAACTGTTGGCGCGCATCGCGTGTGTAATTAATTCTTAAAACTTTTAATTTAATTTTTTTTATTACTATTTAAATATAAAATGTATCAAAACGTAGTGATATGCGTATTGTTAGTAATCTCTAGAACAATATCACAGAAGCTATACAAGTTAATTGGTCTTTGTCAACTTACGAAACTAGAAAGCTAAATGATCTATCTCTGCCATGCAATTGTTATAATTGTTGCTCCGAGTGGTCGACCACGAATGCCCATGTAATTGCCACCTTAATTTATGGCATTCGTTAGCCCCACTCGCGCCAAAATGAATGCTCCTTTCCAATGCACTTAAATGCTAATTGCCCAGCCACCAAGCCTGGTCCACTACGCACGCGTCGTTGTGGCCCTTGTGGTCGGCGCATACGGGCTCAGCGTGTGCGGATACGTCACGTGGTTCACCTCATCGATCCCATCCTCGTCCAGGTCGTGGTTGACAAGTCTCTCGCGCATCCCGTACCGCTGCCTGTGAAACCAAAACACTCTAGTTAGCATCGTTCACTTAGCACCTTTCCTAGAATACTTACTCCAAATGTGTGCGCCAGAGCACCAGGGCTGCGTACAGGCCGATGGAGACCAAAGCCAGGGCCACCAGGCCTATGCTCAGCATCATGTGCGTCTGGTTGATGGACTCGGAACGCACATCGATGGGAGTGATCTCGATGTTCTCGATGTTCTCGCTGACGAAGGACTCCCGGTCGGTGTCGAAGATGCCGTGCCCTTTAAAACGCTCCTCCAGCTCGACTCCGGGGGTGTGGGCGTCGTCCCTGTCGTCATCGTTGTCGCCCGACTCGAGGATCTCCACGTCGTATTTGTAGTTTCGGGCCAGCACCTGGTTCGTGGCCGACTTCAGCTGATCCGCGTCGCGGTGCGGATACGAATGGGGATTGGCTTCCGCATTATCGACCTGTGGACGATTCCAAAAATAACGAACTGATGAATTCGACGGCTCCGCTGTCAGTTGCCAGGCCCAAAAACCAAGACGCTTAGTCACGTAATTGAAAGCGGCCAAGTCGTTGGCCCATTAATCATCGCCCGAAATGCAATGGAAACAAATCGGCGCATGCCATCGATTATATTGCGTATCAGTCGTCGGCATTCCCCGGCACGTGAGCATATCGAGTTCCCCGCTCTTCTAATCACAGAGCCCAAGCCCAATTACCACCTGTGGATTTGCCTCTAAGCCCACAACAGCTGTCCAAATGTCAACAGTCGATAGCTTGGCATATTATCAAGGCCAATGTGGAGCCAACCGAGGGCTCCTCCTACCCCTTTGACCTGAGGGTCAAGCCCTCGAATCTCTGCCGCAGTCGCCTTGTAATTTGAGCCTCAATGAAAGCAAATAGCTTGCAAATCGCCGCAGCAGCCGTCCGCGAAAAGAAAGCAACGCCAACCAGGGCGACGTGACTTGCACTGGCGGCATCGTTTGTCAGGGGACCCCGGGGCCGGCCAGTTTCCAATTGCTTCATTTATTTAGCAACTAATCGCCTCGCCGATCTCTCGGGTCGACACCGGGAGACCTCCAGCCGCGGCTGGGGAAGTTTAAGCAGTTTGGAGACTCTCAGAATCGGGGCGAATCCGCGTAATCTGACGAGTTGGCCAAGTCGAGATTTGGGTGAGTCATCAATTGAAATTCCCAGCACCTCTAAATTGCCACTGTTTATTTGTGTCTGTCGCCGGCGACTGACGTGCGTGACTAACCGATTGAGGGGGGAGAACCCGGGAGGGGCTTCTTTAATTTTATGCAAATTTTATATTCCGATTGCGGTGGTTTTTTTCTTCGGGCCTTAAAAGGCAAACGCCGCGCGTGTCTCTTGGCTGCTTTTCTGCATTCGATCAAAGTGAAAATAAATAATTTTCGTTTTTATGTTAAGTAAATTTCCGGTTTTTCGAACCCAACACAAAAATGCACTCCCCAGCGGCTGCTGTCGGCTCGAATTTCACGAGGGCCTGGAATTGGGCATGGAAACGGGATTTCGGGGCTTGTCCCGTGCGTCGGACAGTTTAATGAGCTTACCTCTTGGCCTGGGAGTGGGACCTCGGCAGCTGCTACGTTTGGCGAGGGCTTTGCATTCAAATCACTTAGCTCGGTGTCCTCGACGGGCTTGGCGGTGGCTGAAAATGCGAAAGGCAGAGGTTGAGATTAAAGAGAAAAGCAAATAATTATATGGGATTCGGGCTGCTGACACTTCCCAAGAAGCCGGTGAACTTCCCACTAAACCAGATAACAGCCAAATGATCTTGAAACTAATCCCAGCCCAAAGCAAATATTTCCCGAGGCCTTACGAAACATCGCACCTCCGGGAATTGGCCAAAGAATTATTTGCGCAGCATCAGCCAACACGCAATTAGCAAATCCAGTTTGGCCGTAAATTTCAATGGACCTGCAGTGAGTTTGGCTTGGCCGGCGCAGATAGAGGAACAGCGTTTGTTTGGGATTCGCAATAAACACAATGTTTGAGCCAATAAACCAGTATTCCCATATACCAGAGGCCGAGAGGCCAGCTGACAGCCATGCATAAATTCCAAAGCCGTTTTAGAGGCGGCCCATAAAGCGGGCCGGGGTGCGTGTGTGGGGCATAAAAATCGCACAGGGCATAGCTGTAAATTGGGCCGCGTTGTGACGACACTGCGGCCTTCGCGAAGAAAACAAGGGAATTTTTCGGCAACTCCTCTTTATGCGCTGCGAATATATGAATCAGTTGGGGTTATCAGCCGTCTTCGGGTTTCGTTTGAATTTAATCGCGGCTCCCTTGCTATCTAGTTACGAACTACGGAGACGTTGGCACGCACATATCTTATCGGGTGAATGAACGTCCGCTCCGCCAGGGCAGAGAGGATCGGAGCGCCCTCCTTATATGGGGGACTGGCAGACCTTGGGACCGACGCCAGGTCGGGCCTTGTGCAGCAGCCAACAGTGCAAAGGGAGACCAAACGAGTTTCCGAAGCCCCGAGGGGGTGGGGGCCGAGACTTTGCAGTGTTCTTGGGCAAAATACTCACCGTAGGTAACCAGCAGCGAGGCGGCTAAGGTTAAGAGAAGATAATGTTTCATGCCGGCGTACATTTCGGTTAAATATTTGTGTACAAAGAAGCAAAGTTTGTGTTCCGGCGATATCAAGAATACTTTTATACGCTTACGCGAGAAGTTTAAACGAAGCGTCTTCACCAGGCGCAAATCGGCAACTGAATTTCCAAACAATTCCAGCCGCTTACTAAGCTCAAAAAGCTGTGCCTCTCTCGCTCTGAGAGATCGCAATTCAGAGGCGCGCAAGCAGGACGGCAATATTGTGATTTAAATTAAAACGCGCCAATATTACTCTCCAGTGTTGCACAACGCTAACACGTTTAGTGCTAAACAATGACAGTTAAAGCCGCGCAAGGCGGTTTGGCGGGAAGAATTCAAATTCAAAATTTAGAGTCCAGCTTTAAATATTATTTTAGTCAATTGAAACGCATGGTTAGGTTTCAGGACAACGAGTCTTGTTAATTATATTGCATGGCTGTGGTTCGATTTCCAGTTTACGTAGATTACAGGGAATTTGCGTATTTACAATTGTGGGAAATGAGGGGTCTTTCGGGTCATTGAATCGGACACATTGGATACCTTAACATACGTAACACACAAACGTGTGAGGGTTTAGCCATTTACTCAACAATTTCACTTAATAGTAACGAGCTAAAACAATTCTTTGCTATGCTTTCCGACGGCTCCAATTGCTGCCCCACAGCGACTACAAAGTCCTCTGGTCCCCCACATCCAGACCCCAGAGATGGGAGCTGCATGTCGGCGACCAGGAGACGCAAGTGCCGCGAGTCGTCTTCGGGATAAGCCGCACAGCCAGCCTAGTGGAGAGAGACTGCTGGCCAAGGGGGAGAACGGGCCAGTAGCTCCAGGTCGGCGGATGTGCAGGCATCGCCACAACCGCTCGCTTGATGGTGTAAATTCGAAAGATTCGTTGGCTTCAATTTCTACACATTTAACTTACTCGAGGGAATGGGCAGTCGAACGTGTGAATGCTCTGATCTGTGTCGATTGTTGGGTGTCTGACGTCTCTGTCTGTTTTTCTGGGATGGTTAAGAGTAACTTAAATTGCCTAAAGTTGTAGGTTGGTTGCATGCAGCGCGCTTAAACAAATTGTTCCTGACTGTTCGCGGACAACTCCATGAGCCGCCAGGCGGCCTTGGGGTTGAGTTCCTCGCGGTCGCGGCAGAGCACCCACACGTAGTGGACGCGCATCACCTTCTCGGGGTTGCCCTCGACCACCTGGGCGTTGTGGTCCCGCACACACATGATCTGCTGGGCTTGGAACGTTATGATGAGCACCGGGCCCTGTTCCATGACCTTGCCCATGGCGAGCTCGATGTTCTCGATGTCGAGGATCTTCGAGTCCAAATACAGGCCGGACTTTTTCGCTTGGGAAATGGGCGTGGCTATGATGTTGTAGGTGCTCTCGAAACACCAGTCCTTCAGGATCTCCAGGTCGCCTCGCACAATGGCCTCCAGAATGTTGGGGATGATGTCCGTCTCGCAATCGTGCAGGAACTGCTTTTGGTCGAAGCTGGGATCGATTTTCACCAACTCCGTCATGGTTTCGGACAGCTCCGTTTTGGAGAAGAGTCCTCCCATGACGTCGGACACTTTGTCGGTGAGCAGGCGGGAGGCGCGGATCACGGGATTCTCGGACTCATCGTACTTCAATTTCCAGTCCATGACTTTGTTCACGTAGCTGTTGTTGTTCTTGAAGTTCTCCCACGACTGATAGAACTTGGAATCCTTGTGCAGCTCCAGGCCTACAAGTAGGACATTTAAAAGCAGTCCTCTGCAGACGGAGGCTGTGCCACTTACCTGTGTCCTCGGTGTTGGCCTCGAAGACTCTCGTGCTGTCGGACATGTCGACCTGGACTCGCTTGCGCAGCTGGGCGGGCGGTCGGTACACTCGGTTGTCTATGCTTGTGGCGTCCATTTCCTTTTTGATGAGCTTCGTGGTGTCGGAAATCGCTTGGAAGGCTCCGGTCTGGCCGAGCTTGCCGCTGGTGTCTGTTATTGTGTCGCTCACGCCTTTGGCTGTTTTCGAGAGCTCCTCGGTCACTTTCTTGGCCAGGTCCGACTTGGAGGCGTCGTCGATGACATCGCCCACCTTCTCCTTGATGGCGCCCAGCTGTTCTTTCAGTATGCTCGACGACTTTTGGGCCTCCGACTCGACGATGTTGAACTTTTGCCGCGCGGATTTTAAGGCATCGGATTGCTCAAGTTTCTGGGCTTCTTCGCGGAACTTTTTGATGCTTTCTTTCATCTCTTTGTTCTTGTCCATTTCACTCCGCACATTGTCGATGAATTGTGAAAAGAAGCCCGGCCTCCTCCCCGGATTGGCGGCATAGAATCGGCTCTGGAAATGTAAACTCATCAGGGGGCAAATTCCACAGTTGACTTAGCAAAGAACTTACCGGCTGCTGCGAGATGTTCTGGGTGGCATACTGATAAGTTAAGAAGCAGGCACGCTCCCGCGCAAAGACCGCCAATTTGTACTACAAAAGAAAAGTAAATCAGCAAAAATTGAATGCCGCCTAACCTCGAAACTGTGGCAGGCCACATGCAGGCAAGGGCAGTTTGATGTATCGCCGGTACAGTGTACCGGAAGGCAATGTATTAACATACCATTATATAGGGATGCTGTATTACGTCGAATTTTTTGGCAAAACCCTCGTTGAAGTTGGCTCGAGAGTCTTAAACAATCGGTCAAAAATTTATGTAATTCTGCGAGTTGCGTGTGGCCGACCAGCCAATCAGAAAACAGCTGGCTCATCAGCTGTTAACAAGTGTTGGAGAACGTGACGGCCGCTGGACCGACTTCAGTGTTGCTGAACGTACGAAAAGTGGCGCCGTCAGCCAGGAACGTGTGGAATGGAGTGGAGTGCAGCAACAAAATAAAAGGAAATCGAATGTAACGGAACAATTGTGCAACAACAAAAACATTTAAAATGGAATCTTGAAACTGTATTAATGATAGAATGACAAAAAAAAACTTGGCATGTTGTTATCCCCACATTCGTATTAATCTCGGCGTCTCTTTTTAGCGATCAGTGCGAACAGAGCGCATGCGAACCCGTTACTTGGAAACCTATTGCGTCGTCTTCTCTTCTTTTTTTTCATCACTTTTTCATTGCGTTGATGGCCGCCGCTTGTGCACTGACAAATTCGTCTTAATCAAAAAGAACCAAATTTTGCCGATGCAGTTAAGTGCAGAAAATTAAAATTAAAAAAAATAAGTGCCGGTCAGCAAATAAAGAAGTATCGCTCAATTACTTCATTTCAACTATTTGTGCTTGTGTTTTTTTAAATTCGGAGCAAACCCTTTTTGCTAAAAACAAAGACAAGTAACGGCACCCGAGAAACATTTTTTTTCACCCAATTTGACGCCAGTGAATTCCGCCATGTTTCGCAGCAATTTGGAAGGCAGCGCCCAAAATGTAAGTTGCATTTCCAAGAAAAAAATAAATCACATTAATTATTGTCTCTTTAGGACAACTTCGCGCCGTCGCCGTTCCATGGACTAAATATGCTGAGTCTGCCGGACATGTACATGGACCCAAGCTCACTGAACACGGGCAATTTGCCGACACCCCCGCCACCATCTGTCTCCTCGGTGTCGCTGAGCCCCCCCACAACACCATTGACCCCGGAGCCCTCGCCCTTCGGGTCGCCAACCCAGTTCCCCGTCCTGACAACGACGGACAACTGCCACAGCCTTCTGGGCCCTGCACTGACCGGCAGTGTGCAGATGGGCAGTGGCGGCGCCGGGGCTGGGGCCAGCGGCAGTGCCACCTCCTCCATGCAAAACACACTGCTCCTTCAGCGCCACTACCACTACCAGTTGCTGCTCCAGCAGCAACAGCAATTGGCACTGGCCCAGCAACAATTCGCACTTGCTGCATCGGCTGCGGCAGCCAACCACCAGCAGAAGGATGAAATCGCCAATTCCTTGAAGATGTTCGCACTGCTCACGTCCTACAACGCGGGTAAGTTTGTGTAAGCCAGTCGGGGCCGCTTAATAAGCTATTCAATTGTTTAGCAGACAACGGAAACTGCTCCGCCCAGGACCCCATGAAGGAGTTTGCCACTAATGGCTATGCAAGCGACGAGTTCCCTCATATGCCGCCCCAGGGCGCTGTGCCGCAACAGCAGCAGCTGCCGCAGTGCCAACTGCCAGCGTTCAGTCCGTCAATGTCCCTTCCAGCCCACTGGATGGGCTACGGCTATCGGGATCACTTGCAGAACTTATGGCGCACCCTTGCCCTGTGCAATGCTGCGCCAGTGAACGCGGCCAGCTTGGCGGCTGCTGCTGCCCTCAGCGCCACCTCGCCCGGATCCACCGCCGCCAGCAATGCTTCCATGAATCTGAATGTGCCAACTGAGCACTCGCGCTTAAACCATCCCAAGATGTCCAAGCGCCACAACAACAGAAACAAGGATGTAAGTAGAACTGGACTGGACCAAAGAACAGAAACTAAGAGTTGGTGTCCTCTACAGGTCAACCGCCATTGTGTGTTCTGCGAGAACAACAATGAGCCGGAGGCGGTGATCAACAGCCACACGGTGAGGGATAATCTGGGCCGTGTTTTGTGCCCGAAACTACGAACCTACGTCTGCCCCATCTGCAAGGCATCTGGCGATTCGGCACACACCATCAAGTACTGCCCCAAGAAGCCCATTATCACAATGGAGGATGCCATCAAGGCGGAGTCCTTCCGCCTGGCCAAGAGCACCTACTACAAGCACCAGATGAAAGTCTAAGCAAAGCTCTGGAAGCTTTGCTTCGTCTCTAAGGCGCCCCTTTTACACGAATCAAACGGTGTATGAGCCGGGGACGTTTTTGGAAAGCTTTCATTCGCCATTAGCGCCTGGCGCGTTCGAATTTATAAGTATTTTTTTTTAACCCATCGATTGAGCCATCACGCTCAGTTCAATTTGAATCTAAAGCACCCAATTTGTTGAACTTACAGTATCGTATAGGTTCCTAGATCGCAGCGGCCGACAGAAGCCTCTCAGGAAGTTCATTCGAACTGAGTATGAAATTTTTAACATATTTTTTTAGATCAATTTGTTTTTTTTTTTTTAACTTTGTGTCCGCAATGGCGGATTAGTTTACTCTGTGAAGCGTTGTCGATGCGATAGCAAGAATTTGGATATACGTTGCGATTTTCGAAATATGCTAATTCAACAGTTAATTTCAACATTCAAAGGATAAGGCAACAACACACATTGTCGAAGGTGACATATTCACAAGTTTTTAAATTATGACAAATTTCCTATATCAAATCCAAGTCAATTCGGATTGCCACTCCTTTTAATACATGTCCTATTGAGCGACAGATCGCCATCATTTAATGGTTCCCATCGACCCGAAAATTCTTTAATTTCTTTTCGTTTCATTTGTAATCCTCGAGCAGGCCCGAAAATGTCTGATAGTCTTAAAATACGATCATTAAAAAAATATAAAAGTGAATTTGAAATTAATAAAAAATCAAAACCCCAACGACTTTCTGCTCGACGGATTTTTACTCGGCGGCTTCATCGCCCTCGCGGCGCCTCTCGAACAAAGCCAGGAAAATGCCATCAGTGAAGTCGGACTCCGGCAGGCAGTACAAGCAGTTCTTGCCTATGGACTTGAACTCCTTGTCGCCCACGTTCTGCCATTTGTTGCGCAAGGCCTTCTTGCAGCTGAGCATCTTGAACTGCGGATTCAGCTGGAGGCAGCGCTGGACCACCTCCTCGTTCTCCTCCTTCCACAGCGAGCAGGTGCAGTAGGCAATCCGCTTGACGTTCGGAAAGGCGCTCATCGCATGCGAAAGGATCTTAATCTGCAGCCCAGCCAGTTTCTTCAGTCGCTTCTCGTCCCTCTCCTCGTCGCACAGGCTGATCCGGTTCTGCATGCCGTTGCCCGAGCAGCTCGGGTCCACCAGAATGTACTCCACATCCGGGCAGCGGTCGGCATCTACAAGAGGAGTCGTTAAATCTTAGACAAAAGTAAAGTGATTAGAAACTTACCAATGGTCAGGGCATCTCCATTGATGGGCGTGACTATCTCGCAGCCCGCCTCTTTGGTGATTTCGCACAGCGTCTTGTATCGCTCGGTGGA
This sequence comes from Lissocephala sabroskyi, assembly GCA_037075105.1. NCBI lineage: Eukaryota > Metazoa > Arthropoda > Insecta > Diptera > Drosophilidae > Lissocephala > Lissocephala sabroskyi. The sequence goes on along the minus strand of JBAMCP010000518.1, from coordinate 30,707 downwards.
CATCTCGACAGCGTAGATGCGTCCTTTGTTCTGCATCACGTTGCACAAGTGCAGAGTTTTCATGCCTGGGGCGGCGCACATGTCCAGAACTGTAGAGCCTGATGGCGGAGCCAGCAGCTCGGCGGCCAGGCAGGTGGACTTGTTTTGCAGCACGAACTTCTTGGACTTGACCAGCTCGTGCTCTGCCCAGTAGTGGGCATATTTGGGATGGAATATCAGCACAGTGTCGACGTGGAGATCCTCCAGGAACTGGTCCTCCTCTAGGCTACGAATGGCGGCCAGGAAGTCCGCGTAGGTTGCCTCGCTGGCCAGCTCTTTGCGCCGCCACTCCTCGCTCTCCAGGAACTCCAAGGCCTCGGCCATGCTGAAGAGATTTGTGTTGACTCGGACATAGCGGGGATTGGGTTCTGTGGAGAAATAAAAATGCCCAGCGTTTAGTTTAAGACCATAACAGAAATGCAGCTTTATTTTTGGGATTTTACTCCCCACTATTGGTCTTTTTTGAGCTCCGCAACTGCCTCGACCGGTTCGTCTTCGTCTGGGTCCTCATCGGCTTCGGCTTCCTCCTTAATGGGCTCCAGGGGAGGTGGACTCTTCTCGTGCATGGCTTTGAGCACGTACATTCCAATAATAATATTAACAATGAACACAGAGGTGAGCACAGAGTAGCAGTTGATCTCGAACGTGGTAAGAGTTGTGAAAGATTCTACAAGCCAACTGCGAACGCCATAAAACCCGGCAAATGGCAGGGTGAACATAAGTACGCTGAAGGCAGTTAGCCAGAGGAACACCTCCAGGCTGGAGTCCTGGGCCTCCTCCTCTGCAGTGTTAATGAGCCGAGGCAGCTGTTCTGCCAGCGGCTGCGGTGGCTGCTCTTCTGCCAACGCCTGCGGTGGCTGCACTTCCGCCGGCGCCTGCTGTGGCTCAGGCACATTCAGCTGGGATTTCTTACTCTTGACCCGCTTCGGCATCTTCAAGCGGCGACTGCTAATACTGTGAAATGTGAGAGCGTGGAAAACCTGCCTTTCTTCTTGACTTCGACGTCACCGATTGCTTCCTCCAAACGCTTTTGATAGTCCCGGACCAGCTGCACGGGTTTGCTCTGTCCGTTGAGCTCCTTGCGCCCGAATATCAGCTCTGTCACTAGGACCTTGCAGAGCTCTGCATCCAGGCGTGGATTGTCCTTGAGCAGGCCTGTTGTCTCGATGGCGTCGTCTATGGCGCCCCGGTTGTCGCTGTACTTGCTTAGGACTGCGTGAAGCGTGCGGACTCGCTGAAAAATATAAATGAAGTGAGTTATGTTGTGTTGAAATTGAGTTCGACGAATGGAATACACACCGCATGCTTTTCCTCAAATATTAGCTGCTTTATGGACTTCTGCTTTTCTAGGGCGACTTTTAATATTTTGGCCGTAGCCTTATATTGTGTGGGAACTTTGATTGAATGAGTAAAACTGCTCATGACGGCGCACGTGACGGCGAAAAACTCGGCGTGACAGCGTTCGTGGTGGGAAAAAGCGCGGAGGCGAGATCTGTTATCGTGCTGTTCCCAGTATGGACACTTAAATTGAACAACAGAAAGTGGAGTTTAAAATATTAAGTTATTTATAAACCCTAAGGTTAATATTTTGGCATTTCTTTATTTTTTTATCCAACTCAGCAAGGGTTGGAGAAAGGGAGAAATAAAAAAATAAAAAATATATTAGAAAAATCATCCCTGATTATCATTTTTAGTGTCATGCATGAATGAGCGTGAACAGTTAACTTCCAACTAGCAACGACGGTGACGCTTCGAAATCGCGGCAAAAGTTGAAAATTAAAAATGTGTTTAAATAAAAATGGCAATAGCGGCCGTATTTAAAATTAAATAAACAATATAATCGCGTTGCCGGGCTCTGCGAATACAAATCGCATGATCAATTATTATTAAATCAAACAAAACACCGCGACCAGCCCACGCCAACCTGCGCTTTCTTATGGCGAAATAGTGTAGCTTTAAAAATGAGTTTCGTCCTAATTAAAAAACGACGACGGCGGCCGGAAAAGAGACTCCTGGCTGACGTCCACAAAATATTTAAAAGTGGCGCAACCAACCTACCCGTAGTCTACCTGTGGGTGTCTTACCAAAAGTGGTGCTCCGCTAACTAAGAGTGGTGAGAAAGAGGCTTTAATTTGCATTCCACACAATATAAGGGTGGCGCCACCTATCATAAGACTCTCGAAGTTATTCATGGAGGCATTCATGTGAGTATAAATAAAACAAAATATTAAATCTTTATTGTAAAACGCAGTTTTGTTTAGAGACTAAAAGACAAAATTAATGAATTGGAAGGAAGCCAAATTTATTGCCCTGAAATGTAAGTATTCTTGAATTTTCTTCATAAGGGCATCACTTTTAATAAACCTTAGTTTGCAATTAGTTGTAGTCACCAATTAAATCATTTTATTTTAGCTAAAGTATTAACTATTTTAATTGTTACACAAAATGTCTATAAATTGCTCGCCTTATTTCGATTATTTGCATGCACTAACAACTTCAGCCAATCACACATAGGTGGCGCTAGATATCTTTTAAAGTGACTCCTACGAGAACCGTGATCAAATTTTTCAGATAAATAAATAATTCAAAGTTTTAGAGTGTAGATTCAACTTAGCTTAGCTGCTACAGTTGAATCGTAACGATATCCGCTTTTTCAATTTAAAAAATGGTTACAAAATGTAGTATTTTCTTAAATTTCAATGGGCACTGACGTTATTGTCGGACAGACTCGGCTTTATCTTCCTTAATATTTTGTACATATGCATAATTGGTTTTCTTTTTTAGGTTTATTGTAAAAATGCTGATTTTATATGAGACCACAGATAATCTTACCTTACCGTCGTAGGAATATCAGAATACTTAGCAGGAATCTGGAAAAACGGTGAGTAGTGTTTTATGTTTTTGAAGAAATGAATTACGAATAAGGAAAATGCTTAATTGCGGATTAGAAGAAATAAGTCTAAAACGATTAGTGGGTGGGAGTGTGTGGGTCTCTGGGTTTTATAGAATTCATTGTCGGGATATAGGCTTATATTTTGGAAATATTTTATTTCATAAACAACGACTAAAATGCAATTAATGATAGGTTCTCAGCTTAGCTAATTGTTGATCGCGTGCGCGGCAGAGCATTCAAATTGGCTGGTAATTTTAGGAAAAACTACAACTAATATGCGTACGGGGTAGTTAAGTAATTGTAAATGTTTCATGCGATTATGGAATACGAAGTAACTGGTTCATTTCGATCGCCTTACAAGCTATCAAGAAATTTTACTATATCGCCTCTACGCGCTATTGTTGTTGTTGTTCTTGTTCGTATTTTCTGGTTTGAGCAACTGCAACTTTGTTGAAATGGGTCGCAATGATGACGATGATGATGGAAATGCTGACGATAATGACGGTGACGATGACGATGACGATAATGAGTGCGAGTGCCCGGTGACGGTGCTGCTGGGCATTGGGGAAGTTAAAGAGAATGGCGCTCCGCTGGCAGCCAGCGAGCTGAGTGAGCTGAACGCCACTGGATTCGAGTATTCTGTCACAGGCTGCTGGGCAGCCGGCAGCACGCTGCGCTCTGTGGACAGAAACTCCTCGGGAATGGGCGGCAATTCCCCATGGTAGGCCCCAAACTGTGGAGTGGTCCGAATCAAATGCTCAAGAGGCGTCAGCCCGTAGTGGGGCTGCCGTGAGCTTCCCACGCCGTCTCGGGCGTCCAGCTTCGGTGGCAGAACCAAAGTGCTGTCCACCACGGACTTGCCATCGAAAGTGTAGACGGCCCCGCTGGGCAGCCCAGCATGCGGGATCTTGCGGTTATCCGGCGGCAGATAGTAGGTGTCGATTCTTTCGGCTGCCTGGCCCATTTTGTCGTCCTCTTCGACCAGATCGTCGGGCTCGCCGCCCTCGCCGGTCATCTCCTCCTCGGCGAAGACGTCGTCCAGGTCACTGTAATCGCCCAGCTCGATCGGCTTGGTGGTGGGTGGTTTCTTGGCCTCTGGCAGTTGCGTGACCACCGACTCATTGTCTTCGAGGTCTGTCTCCGATTCGAGTAATTCCTCCGCCCCAAACAGCTCCTCCAGCGTAGGCTTCCTTAACTTCTCTGCCGTGGGCAATGAGTGCTTGAGGCCCACCGAGGGCAGGCGCAAGGCCGGCGAGGTGGCCAGCTTGGCTGGCAGCACAGTCGCCTCAGTTACCACTGGGGCTTTGGTGGTCAGCATTGAGGAGTTTGTGCTGTCCAAAGGAGACGGTATAAACATCGGCTCAAAGCTTTGAGTCTCACTGCTTTGCTGGGCAGTGAGGAACAGCGTGTCGGTCTCCATGACCTCGTCGATCTCCGAGCCGGGATCCTCGCGCCTCAGCGCCACCTGCTGGGCCAGCTCGGGGGGCAATTCCACGCCAGTGCCATCGTTTCTAATGATCGGCCGAAAGCCGCTCTCCACCACCACCGAGTCGGGCTTGAATCCAATATTTACGGCCGGCCGCATGCTGGCCACTTCCTTGGACGAGGGCTCCTCCTCCTGCGGCTCGTGAATCTCATAGGGCCTCTTGAAAACTGGGGCTGCCGTGGTGGCCGCCACCGCTGGCTTTTTCTCCGCCTTTGCCGGCGCTTGGGCCCCATTAAAGAAGACGGTGCTCTGCAAGGAGCCCTGCGGCTCAAGATCCGCATAGGGCACCGGCAGCTGGACGACGGGCTTGGGCTTGCCGCGCTCCACATGATGGGGATCGTTCTTCCGCTGCCCAGCCAGCTCCGTTGGCTGCCCCAGGAGCAGCACCGAGGCCGCTATCGGCTGGATGGGAAACGGTTTCTCCTTGATAAACGGCTTGAGCAATGTGGGCACCGGTTTCCGGTAGTGATTCACTATGAGCGACGGCTGGCTGAGCAGGGGATTTTGCGGCAACCCAGCCGCTGCAGGGGGCTGGCGCGGCAGCTGCTGGGGCAACACTGGACGCGAGGCGGGTACCTTTTTGACCGGGCCCGGGAATGGTCGACGTCCGGGCAGTTTGACGGGATGGAAGACCGGCGCATTCTGCGGCGGCCGCAGGAACTCTGACAGACTAATCGTTTTCTGGGCGAGTCCTGGAAAGTTACTGGTTAGGTTACTGGGCGCATGCGTGTGTTGGTTAGACGGATGACTATGAGCTGGGGCGTGGCGGTTGGCGTGCGGTTGGTGGTGTTGGTGTTGGTGATTGTGGTGGTGACTGAGATGGTGGAAGTGGGCGAGAGGCACCTGGTGGTGCAGCCTCTGGTGCAGATGAGAGTTGTGAATGAGATGAGGGGTCTGAGGTGCGGCGAAAATCGGTAGCTTTTGTTTGGGGCCTACGGGTCCCTGGGAATGCGTTTCGCCATGCAAAATCTCGGGTCTGGCCGGGGCCAGCTGGGGCTTCGTTGGGATTCTAGAGGCGTTCTTATCGTTTGGCTGGCCATGTACAGTTCCGGACTCGGCGACGGCGAGGATTGCTTCGTTGGCCGTTTGGTTCCTTAGTATGCTCTCCTCGAGAGCCTCTGCAGCACGGATTCCATCTGAAATCAGTTTAGTTATTTCCGATGATTTCGTTATTTCAAAACTCAGTTTAGGCGGTGTCCCATTCATATTGTGGTTCTTAATCAAATCGGTTTGGTGCTTCAATAAAAAATTATCGTTGGGGCTGACCTTGGTTTCGTGACGGATCGACGGCTCGCCGGCGTAGTCGTCAGCGGACGCGGACGCATAAAATCCCCCCTCCACCGGCACATTGATCTCGTGCCGTTCAGAGGCCGCCGCCCCTAATCCCTCGCAGGAGTCGTGCACATGAATCTTCCAGCCCAGGTACCGGTGGGTGAAGCAGTGATAGTACACCGTGTCCGGGGTGTTGCGGTCGGGCTTCCAGGTGATCACGCCCGGCTCGCCGGCGTCGCACTTCAGAGTCAGCGTGCGTTGGTAGGCTCCGAACGACTGGTAGTCGTCGGCGGGTGGGCCGTCCACGTCGGGCGTCCAGTTGCACAGCCGACCCACCCCGGTGGGCGTCACCTGCCCCGAGCGGGACCTGTGCACGCCGGCAAAGATGCGCACAGCCTGGCAAACAATCTTCATTAGGCGGGAACTGCTCTCTCAGGGCTGCTAAGGACTCACCTTCTTCTCCTCCTCGCGCTTGTGCTCGTAGCCGCCGACGGGGTCGTCGGAAATGTAGAACGGATGGTACTTGGCCGGAATGTCGGGGTTGTTGCCGCCCTCCACCACGAACGTGTAGGTCTTGCCGCGGACCACATGGATCTCGGGAATCAGCAGTCCGTTGATGTACCACGAGATGCCCCAGCCCACGTGTCCTTCAGAGAAAACAAACTAGAATTCCTTACGACATCCGCTGTTCGGGCAGCCAAGCTCACCTGTGATGGCCGGGTAGCCGTGTTTGCCGCCGGTGGGACCCATTTGGGCGTAGAACACGCCGTCTTCGGGCTCGTGGCACTGGATGGCCGGAATGTCCCAGGCTCCGTTGCTGTTGACCGGCTTGGGCGTGGGCACCGGACGCTGGCGTGGGGCCAGGGCCGTCTCCTGGCGTCTCTGGGGGGCCGGGCGCTGCAGGGCCTGGGCGCGGTTCTCGTAGAATTCCTCCTCGGGCTCGATGTTGGGGCGGCCGGCTGGGGGATAGCCCTTGCCGCCAGTGCTACTGGTCTGGGGCAAAATGTCCTCCTCCTCGTCCTCTTGCTGGTCCACGTAGTTGCCGCTGGAGCCCTTGGCTCCCTCTGGCAGCGGGCAGTTCCACTTGGGCTGGCGCCCGAACTCGATGAGGTGGGTGTGCTTATTGTAGTATGTGTGGAAGGAGGTCTCCTTGAAGTCGTTGAGCGGTCCAATGGCCCAGATCACGGACTCGGCATCCGATATGGAAATTGGCAGGTCCAGTTTGTCCGTGGCGGCCAATGAGCGCTGGTAGGTTACAATCGAATAGCCGTTCACCATGGCGGCATTCAGCAGGCGAATGGAGTTCGTTTTTTCCTAGAAACACAGACGGGGAGTATAGGCAAGGGCAGGCAAGAGGGGCATCCTTGGGCTCACCTGGATTTTGGTGTCCGGGCAGGCACCTCGGCCGCCAGAGCACTGGGCCTTGCCCTCCAGGTAGTAGTCCTGGGCGAAGCCATTGCCCGTCTCGGGGTCCACCCAGGCGACCACAGCGTCAGCGCCGATCATCTGGCTGGCGGTCTTGTTGGGCGAAATGCCAAAGGACATGTAGTTGTTGTGCTCTGGGTGGTGGGAGAATGCGCTTGGTCAGTAAACAATTCCGAGGAAATGAACAGCAATCAACGAAAGTTGCTTGCCCCAATTCGACGATGGCTCGAAAACGGCCAACCGGTTGGCCCGGCACGGTGAAAATTCTTGGTGGCATTCTCTGCCTGCCATGCCGCATTTGTAAGTGGCATCCACTGCCTACAAATTACCCAAGACCAGTGGCAAGAGCCGCGCGTGCCGCGCTCCCAATGGCTCCAAGTCCACAGCCAAATCCGGTGAAGCAGCGGGATGAGCAATTGCTGTTGTTATGATGCTGCCACCATGCTCAGTCTGTCGCCCGGCCGTCTGTCCAGCTGCCCGTCCGTCCGCCTTATGCGTGTTGCGCAATAAACCAGTCGTCATAATTCGCAACTTGTTATTCTGCTAACGATGACGACGAAGACGCCGGCAACCACCAAGACAACGAAGCTTGGAGCGCCCAACGACGACTCTGAAGTGCTTGGCTTTGCCGTTGATCGGTCAATTTGGATGCTAACTGGATTTTTGATGACTACTCATTCGTTTCTCTGTGTGTGCGAGTGTGTGTGGCACAACAACTCCTTTATTAACTGTACTCCACCACAAATGTCAAAGTATCACGAGTGCGAGGCCCCAGCAATCGTCTCCGCCTTGTTGACTTTGTTTAGAGGCAAAGCCGCCTTTCCCATTGATTCCTAACAGTTTGCCATTAAATCTTAAACGATCAATACCCAGAGGGTCTTCTTGGCCACCTTCCCTTCCGAGAATGCGATGATTGCTTCCTGATCTCGGCTAGCCTTTGAATTTAGAGAGCGAGCGGCGAGCTGATCGATCGGCGACTGGCACGGCACGCGGCAGCTTAAATGCTTTCAAATTAAACCAACCGAGGGAGCACTTAATGACCGAGATTATCAGGCATTAAATGCCAGCCAAGGTTATTGGTTCTAAGGTGCCGACTTATCGCGGGTTAAATTCAAATCGAAATATAGGCTAGCTTGTCGGTCTTACTTACCCAGTTTGGCCACCAACTGGACCACAATGCTCTCGCCGGCCACTGCCCAGCGCACCTCGAAGGCGAGATCGTCGTAGAGCACCTCGCAATTGAGTTTGGACTGGAAGAGAATTGGGAGGTTGTTGGTGGGGTTCAAAATTCACAGGATGGATGGGGGGATAAGTGCAATGCGGGGAGAGGGATGAGCAAGCGGTTGGGTTAATCGATTAGTTTGCTTTCGATGGGCCGAAACGTAAATGGGGTCTGGGGGGGCCGGGGCTCGTGGCCCGATCGAATTGGTTTTGTGTTTTTCTTTGCTGATTTCGAAAAGTAGGAGAACATTGGGGAAATTTGGTTCAACTTCTGGCGGTTCAATGAAGCACATACAAAATGAAAATGCTGACTGGTAAATCGAAATGTAAATCGAATCTTCTCTTCTCGCGGCAGTTAGTAGCTTTTTTAAGCGGAAATGCGTTCATGCTTTTGTGTGAGGGGTGGGGAGGCTGGGAAGGGGCTAGGGAGGAGGTCGGTGGGGATCAAACTCAATTGAAGTGCACATTTCATTTTGTATAGCCCTCAATGTTGGTCAACCTTTCGATTCAGCAGCCAAGAAACACACAAAAGACAATCCAAGGGGTTCAATGGGTTCAACATTTCGTATATATTTTGTTGTTGTTGTTGTTGTTACTGGCGTTGCAGTTGTTGTCAAACAATTAAAGCTTAGCAACTAGGGATTTTGAAGGTGTGACCGCAGTCATAAATATTTGCCATACATAAAGAAATAAATTATTTAAATAAAATAAAAATGCTTTCGAATCTCGAGGTTAATTCTATCTGAGTGCACGCCTAGCGCTGCAGTTCGGCTAAAATGCGGCCTAAGGGCTTTTTTACCTGTGGACTGATGCCGAGCATCTTCAGCGAGGGCGGCACATTGAGTCCCTCGGGCAGGCGCACGTGTCCAAAGTCCACGGTGAAGGCCTCGCACCAAACCCCAAAGTGGCCAATGTCGAAAATAGTTAGGTCCTCGGGCAGGGTGAGCACAATTGTCTTGCGGTCATAGCGACGCAGGGGATTCTCCTTGCCGTTCTCATCGGGAATACGCAGGCCTTCGGGCGTAGGACGCTGGCCGCGACCCACCCAGAACTTGGCATCTAAAAAAGAAAGAAAATAAGGCAACTGTCCGGCGGAAAGATCCGCTGACACTCACCGGGGGCCTCGCCGTCATAGCTGAAGTTGGGCACCAGCAAGGTCTGGGCGTCGACAATCACAATGTTGTCGGACGACACTCCGTGGACTCCGCGCAATGCGCTAATCTTTTGGGGCCTGGGAAAATCCAGATTGCTGGGTATGGAGACGTCGCCGAAGTTGACGGCAAACTCATCGCACCACACGGAGAACCATTTGATGTCGCGCAGGGTTTTGCCCTCGGGCAGCGACAGGGTGATGTCCTTGTTGCGATAGCGACGCGTTAGGGCGGTTGTACCGCCGCGTTCGTCTCTTAGCCGGATGGCACCTTCGTTGCTGGGCCGGGCCGTGTTGCCCACGTAGAAGTACGCGGCCGGGGCCTCCCCGTCGTAGTTGAATTTCTTGATGAAAATCGTGCGCGAGTCGACGGCGTAGACGTCGCCGGAAACGCCATGATGCAGGCGGGTCAGGGCACCGATCTTGGTGCCGTAATACGGATAGGCGGCTCTACAGAGTTGCAGGGCTAAGGGCGGCGGGGGAGAAGGGGTCGTATGAGCGATAAACAAAAGACTTAGGCAACGAACTTGAGTCAGCAGCTGACGACTGACGCAAACAAGCCGCAACCGCTGACCCCACCGACACCAGCAGCGGCAACACAAACACAAACAGCAGCTCAACTAGCTCAAAATAAAGCAATAAATATACAAATTCTGCCCAGACCTCCTCACTTAAAAGCCACTTAATTATTCGCATAAAATTTCCATTTCAACTGGCGGCCGACGGTTCTCAGGCCGAGCGGAGATCGCCGGGCCGCACTCCACGTCACTGTTGTTTTATTGGCCCCCAAAGGAGTTGGGCGGTTGGCCACAGGAAGTTCTTATGGATTTTTTACGGTAAATAAACTTTTGTCATTGCCACCGTCCAGGCCGGCGCCGCTTTTGTTTTTGTCAATTGACAATCAAAACTTTTCGAAGCGTGTAAGGCGGAATTTGTTGTTAATTTGGCATTGTTTGGCCAGTTTGTCCAGCATTGAAGAACGACAAAAATTTACAACACTCGAATGAAATATTTTGAGCGGCCGCTTGCCAATTCCGATGCTCAAACCACTTCACCTTCAGGGGCTGTCGCCGCTGGCGCTGCCACCTTCGCTCTCCGCTGGTTGGTTCGTGGTTGTCTGAGGTTTTAATTAATTTTTATTTTATTGCCACTGAAATTTTTTCTCAATTTTTATCATCATTTGCAGGGGCAAACGCAAACACGTTTCCCGCTGCCGCCTTGCCTTTCCATCAGCCGCGTCACGGCCTGCAATTTTCGATTCGGCGCTCGCCTGTTGGCGGCTGTCGTCGCTGGCGTTGGCCGTGGCAATTGCTGCTCCAAATTGGCCCGCAACTAGTCTTTCTGGTCGGCTGGCGGTTTACAAGAATTCCAACGATTTGTTTTTCGTTTCAATCGCCAGCATTTTTGGCACACAATTTCCGCCTTCAAGTTCCGGCTGCAGGCCGCAGGCTGCACTCCAAAGCCAGCCACCCATGTCACTTGGAGAGCGGCCCTTGGTAGCTGGGAATTCAAATGCTAATCCACACTAAATGACATTTGCCCTCTCCAACCACTGCCGTCGATTTGTTTGCCCATCGCCTGCCTCCCTCCCCTCTCCGTTTTCAAATGCCAAAGGTGCAGCCGATCGTCGCCGTCGCCGTTCGTTGAGTGTTTTTGTAATTAATGATGTGCCAGCCCCTAGATTTTGCTAGATTTTCAATATGTGTGTGTTGCAAATCAATGGATATCACATATTACAACCCCGGAGCAGCGGCGCAGCGTCAACCTAGAGACCTACTTTCACGGCGCATTTGAAAAACGACTTTTCCATGGCAACGGCCGGGCCGGGCCAGGCTGCGAGCTGGTTGGCCTGGTCGCTTGGCTGTTGCTGCTGCTCTTGGAGGTCTCTTCGAATTGTATCAAGGAAACCAAACACACACACACACGCACTCGGCCGAAGCTCATAAATTTATGCTAATCCACCCTGCAAATGCTAATGCAGTCGGGCGGGGGCGTGCAGGGTCAGTCCAGCGGTCAGTCGCCGCCACCTAAAAATTCGTGGATGTTGAATATTCATTCGGCTGACTTTACATTCACACGCAAGAGATGATAAATTTACTCAGTGCCATTGGTGGCCCCCACCCTCCTAGTCTAGTTTTGCTGCTGCCGTTGCTGCTGGTGGGTCAAATTTGCATTATAATGTTTGGCACCCATTTGAACTCCATTTGGTGAAGGCGCTGCCCTGCATACTTACAGCCAATGGCGGCCAGCAGGCCGACCAGCAGCCACGAGCTGGAGCAGCTGGACATGGCGGAGGATTTGTTGGTATTCGATTATCCTGGCGGCCACTGGGGGCACGCAGAGAGACACGCACTCGCTTACACACACGCAGGCACCGGCACGGCAGGGACACTCACACACACACTCGCGAGCGGGTCAGACGGTTGGACGGGGACACGGACTTTGGGGCCACGGGGATGCGGTTTTCGATTCGTTTGAAGGGCGGCTGCCTGGCACTTGGACTGCTGGTGCTGCTGTTGCTGTGGCTATTGTTGCACGACGACCACGACCGGACGCTGCGAACTCCGAAACCGTACTGAACGACGCTGCGCCTGCGCGCTGCTAGTGAAGAGTTGAAAACATTGGGGAGTCGGCCGAGTCGGCTCAACGGCCGATTGGAGTGGGCCGACTGGCAGAGTCGCCGTCGTCGTTGCTGCTCAGCTGGTTTTATTGTTGTTGTTGCTAACAAGTGTTTAGTTAGTTGTTGTTGTTGTCTCATCAGCGTCGGCAATAATTATCACAGCCATCGTTGTTGCCGTCGCTGCCGCTGCCGCAGTCGTCGTTGCTTAGCTAAAAACTTCAAATCGCCTTTTTTTGTTCGCTGCGTGTGCCTTTTTTTTTTGCATCTTTAAAAAAAACTCTGTTTTTTTATTTTTTCCTTCTTTCTGTACCCACAAATTTAAATCTCATTTTTTTTTGCGTTGAACTTGTTTCGCTATTATTGCAATTTGTGTTTCTTTTTTTCTTAACTGTTTTGTTATTGGCTTTTATTTCGGGGCTTTTTTGTTAAACAAATGATGCCGCGCACACACAAACACACGGCGACTTAATGACTTTAATTTTCGGGGCGAACTGGCAAACTCGCTCTTAGGAATATTCAGGCGTGAAACTGCTGTCCATTTGCGATCGCCAGGGTACCGACAATTAAAATGGGCTGCCTGACTCTTACGAAGCTTAAAATGCTCTGAAACAAACATGTTTTTGTGTAGATTACTTAGATTAATTTTTATATGTGGCCGGGGAAAGAAAGCAGCCGACATCTCGACCACCGACTTCTCAAATATCTCCCACGAAATACCCCAATTTTTTTAAGTGCCCCGATAAGTCGGTCTGTCGCCAAAAGTTCCACTAAGCTAATGCACTCCTTGGTGGTCTCAAGAGCAGCGTATCAAATGCGAGACGCAAAAAGCGGCGGCTCCTCCAATTTTAAATGGTTCGCCTCTATGATGGGTGGATGGCTTCGTTGGTAAGCCGATTGCTTTTGCCCTTTCCCCTGGGATTAGATAATCCGCAGATGGGGTGGGGGCGTTGTGAGCTGCTGTAATAGCGATTCGTGCCGTCTCAAGTTCACAGCCGGCGGTCGCTCGTGGTGCCCTGGAGGCTTCGCTGAGGTTGGCTTTTTCCCAGAGACTCCCCGGCAGAAGCTGTTCGAGGCGGGGTCACAGCGAAGGTTTGGCTTTCTCGACCGCACAATTAAGTGGACTGAAAATTATGCAACAAAGTGGGCGGTACCAATCCCACAAATCCGAGCAGGCAGCTTTGGATGATGGAATTTTGAATCCCAAGAAATGAATCAGAACATCTGCCCATTTGAAAGCTTCGGGTGGGCTGTGAATTCCCAAGAAATAAAGAATTTCGAATTCCGTTTGGGGATTAAACCAAAAAACCAATCGAGGCGACCAACATTTCCATATGGAGCGCCCAATGGAGGCGCTACCGCCAGCGCATTTGGCGATGTGGGATCTTTTGTCCGTCAGATTTTTGTTGACACAATTTCGCTGTTTTTGGTGCGCTTTTGTTTGTAAACACTCACTCACTCACACGGGGCAATTTATATATTTGGCACACAACAAAAAACAAAGCACATTCCGTCCGTCGCGTCGCGCCGAGTCTTTTATGCATTTCAACCTTTATTTCTCTGTTTTATTGTGGCTGCCGCTGACTTCCATTTCAAAAGAGAATTGCGTGTTGGCAAACGATCGCCGGCCCGGCCTCACCCCTAGGGAAAAACGTATCGCCCGGCGCCCTCAATGGGTCACCAGCAATGGGCAAAGTGCCGGTCATAAGCGCCGTGCAGCAGGGCAGGTCGGGTAATTACCGTCCGAGGAAGTGGCGGGGCCCCCAAAACTCGAATTTTATCGTCGTCATCGTCGGCAATTCCTGCGCCCGGCATCTTTCTCTTTGACTTTTCAATCAAATCGGCGAATACAGAGTAATATAAAATTGCGGGGAGCCTCTCGCTTTCATAACCAGCCGAGGCGCCAGTTGGGCCAGCAGTTGGGGATTTGGATGGCCATAAAATTAGTTTTTAATTTCTTGGCTGACATTGAAGAGCAACGACCACCAGACGGCGGTAGCTGAACCGCCGCCGCACCACTGCCTCATTTGGATCGGCGATGTGCATCTGTGGCTTCGATTGTGTTCGATTTATGGGCCATTTGTGGGCAGCTGTGAATGCAAATTCGGCTGCCCCGGAGTTGATTGATCTGAAAATTATGCACAAACGGCGGAACAAAGAGATCGGCGGCTGGGAACTGCCTGCCAGCATTCGGCAGCCAATCGGGTGGGGAGGGCTAAGATTATTTCGGCGCGAGTCTTTGGATTCTAAATTCGTTTGGATCTTCAATTTTCTATCTTAGCTTTCGCTTTTTATATGCCCCACTGTCGTAGTGATTCCCTCATACGAATTGATGGCGGTAAGAGTTGCTGGCCGGAAGAGCTTTCTAGAAGGAAGTGTGACTTTCCCTAGGCCATCTGTTTTACTTATTTTCGGAGTGAATGTACCAAACATTTCCTATATCGATTCACGGGCCCAATAAATCATCTCACCCCCTTCGTTCGCTCGCACAACTCAGATTCTTTATCGGCTCTGCCTCTCCAACTTGTTTACTTTCCCTGATCACCCGCCTTGCCCCTCTTTGTATATTTCTCTCCCCCTCGCTCGTTTTCTTTCCGCTGCTTGATTTGACTTCGCTCGCCAAGGCTGCCCGATGCGATCAAAGCGATGCACTTTCAAAAACGGCCCCTTTTTAGCAGTCAACTCACACTCACGCACTCAAAGACACACACTCACACACGCACACACACTCGAATGATCCGGCTAGCCGCCCGCTAAGGTCACACGCAAATTGCACGAAGCCAGCAACGGGAGGGGGCCCGTCCGAGAGAAACAAGAAATCAACGAAAATTTAAATCAAAATGCTAACAAAAAACCCAAACACAAGAAATCCGAATCTCCAATCTATGAAACTCGAAGGGAAACGCGTTCTATTATCAGTTTATGGCCGCGCCGATGACTGTACATCATCTAATCTGCCATTGCTACCGCCGTTTTGAATTATCATCAAAAACAACGAACGCGATGATCACCAAATCGTTGCCCATAAATCGTCGGCAGCGCCACCGTCGCTGGGTTATCGGGTCGACGTTGTGCTTATTGTCGTACAAGCGAATCGCGTGCCTTAAATTTTAATTAATTTAATTAGCTTTATAAAAAGAAATAACCGAAAAATAAGCGCCCATCTGAAGAGACAGACCAACGGCACGCCGGCGCGCCAGTGCCACCGACGATGGCGCTGGCAGTGGGGCGACCTTGAGTGCCACTCGGAGTTTCTGTCTTTTCACGCGTCTTTGGGTCCGCCAGCTGATGAGGCGGCAGAGCAGCTAGCCGAGTGAAGGGGCCACGCCGAGGGGGGCTGCCTTTGACTGCACATTGTTTATGACTTTATTGTTCCCCGTGTGTGTGTGTGTGTGTGTGTGTGGCAGCGGTTCTTCAACGTCGTCCGCTTCTTCTTAAAGAAATAAAGAAAAGATTTCAAGGGCAAACCTCGGCCCGCATCGACGTGGCCAGCGGGGGCTGCTGTGGCCACCGTTGCTCGTTTGATTAAATTGAATGGCTGTTGTTGGCGTTGGCGATGCTGCTGCTCACTTGGCTGCAATGATTTCTAATTTGAATTTTAACTATGCACTTGGATTTTATGCTTCGCATTTGCAAATAATGCGCCTCCGTCTGCCGCTCCACCCGCCCACGGCCGCTGCCGCCGCCGCTGCCTCTGCCTTATTTATGGCGCCGGTTCGCGTAATTAATCTTCACTAAAGTTTGCAATTGCCGAGAATTAGCAAACGAGCTATAAGAGCCGCAACCTCTGCCCGTCCACCTGTCCGCCTGTCGGCCCGAGTGGCAAACTATTAGCCGCATGCCATTTGTTTTCGCAGACTGGCATAAATTTGAATTTCGCATGCATTTCTAATGCGGCTTTTTTATGGCATTTTAGCATCACCTCCTCTGGTCCACCTGTCGGAAGAGTATTCACGTGGGCGGTCTTCCTTCCCGGTGCCCGTGGGGGGAATTCGCTGGAAACTTCATAAACGATCATAAACTAATCATTAAGTTGAGGTTTATTGTTCGATTCGTTCGGGGAAGCAAATTTGCGTGGCCGAAAGTAATTTTCAGAAATACGCAGTAGAATAATTTTGGCATCGCTTAACCAATTAAAATCTCGCTTCTCTAACGAAGTCTACAGTAAATCCTCCATTTAATTTCCTAGCAGGCTTAATAAATAATTTACTTTCGGGGATTCCAATCGAGTTTCTGTGATAGCTTATTTTCCCGGAGCTGTCGAAACAAATTGCAAATTACAATATTTTGTGTCATAAATTTACTAAGTTTAAGGGCCGTTTGAAAACTGATCTATTAGCGCCTTCTTTCCTATTCTTATTATTAATTCGTGACTGAAAGGCAGCTAAGGAAACTTAGACAAATTTGTATTATGAAAGGCGTAAAAGGTTCTTGACGCACTTCCCATTTTATTATCGGTCGGTTTCCAAAATCCTTGATATTTTTCCATCTTCCCGGCAGTTGCCTCCCAGTTGTCGTAGATTAGATTGTAACCATCGACAGGAACTGCGTGTGGCCAAGTAGAAAACAAGTCAGGCACCTGCCAGCGACTGTGGGCCTGGCAAAAACAATAACAAGGCCGTTATCGCCGATACCCTGAGTCCAGGGGACCTCAGCACATGTGCGGTGAAAGTGACAATAACAAAGAATTTTTGAGGGCCTGGCAAGATCACCGAGAAGTCAAATGAATTAAACGAATTTGAAAGATTTCGCGTGCGCTTATCACACGAGTTTCTATAGAGCAACGACCACTGATTAGCTAATCAAAACACCGCAACAAACAGCCCGAAAGCCAATACTCTTTTTGAGCAGGCAGTCCGAACTTCTCCATAAAGATGTAGAAATTTCTCTAGGCTGCCTGCTGATTGCCTGCGGTCGCAGCTTCTGTTAAAGGTTAAAGCTCCCTGGTTTTGAATAGTTTTTTGGTTTTGTGGTTGGCAATAAAAACATTCTTCTT
This sequence comes from Lissocephala sabroskyi, assembly GCA_037075105.1. NCBI lineage: Eukaryota > Metazoa > Arthropoda > Insecta > Diptera > Drosophilidae > Lissocephala > Lissocephala sabroskyi. Next base: position 13,608 of record JBAMCP010000518.1, on the reverse strand, counting down.
TCTAAGTTAACTTAATTAAATAGAAATCGCTGGCCATCGAAAATACCGGCCAAACAATCAATTCTATCTAGTTAACAGCGCGTTAACATAGACAAACAACAGAGTCGACCGAGTTAACAGCTCCCGGCTGATCGGCAGGCGTAAGCGCTCTCGCATGGGAGCTCTCGACTCTGTTATGCCTCTGTTAAATACAGAATATAAATGGGCACAGTGGGCATGCAAATGCAAGAAAAGAATAAACTCTAAAGCTAACTGGCTTTTAAAGAATAAAAATAATCGATCTTAACACTCGAAAACATAAATTCAACTAACATTGCTCGAGAACGTCGCGCTCTCTTGGGGAAAACTGCTCGGAAATCGCTCGGCTTGAAGCAGATAGCACGGCGCAGGCAGCATAGAGAAACCGTTACATATTCTTGGCATGTGTTTTTCAGCCTCAGAAAATTTCTACACCGCAGTTCGACAACAGACTTCGTGCGCGCAGCATTGCCCAAGTGATTCCTCCAGTCGCCAAGGCCCCCGAAAACCACAAAGCATTCAATTCGATCCCCGCGTACTCGAAAGTTATTAGAAATCAATTTCTCCTGATCTCTGCGTAGGCGCGTGTGAATCCAAAGCCAAGAAAATGCACAGCAAATTACTAGATGAGGTGGGTCCCTCCAGCCGGCGTCGTCTATTTTCTTCTTCGCATTTATCGATGGTTCCCACCGACGTCAGCAGCGTCAGCAGCCGAAGAGTCGCCGGCCCCCCTGCAGAGCAGCGGGCGGCCGCTTAGTCATTCGCTCTGCCTGAGTGTCATCGGTTATTTACATCCATCAACGGCTGCCGCGGCGGTGCGTCGTGGTTTTTCCTCGGAAAATGCGAAGAAGAAATGATTTCCCATTCAATTCTTTGCCCGTGGGCGGGAAGACAAAGAGCGCCAAGCAACGCTGCCCTCTCCGGGGGCAGGAAGCGTTTTCAATTACCCGAAGGTCGGCTTCTCGTATTCAAAGTGGAAGTTTGTCAGATTCCGCGCTCGGGTTTTGATTTGCGGCCGCCCCAGCCCTCCCCCGGCCCCCCGGCTTTCTTGGTGACATAACGAGGCTTCGGCTCAATTGCAATTTATGCCAAAGCGACGTCAGTCCGGCGGCTGACAAACAAGCGATTGCAATATCAGCTGCGCCCCGCAATACTGAACTTTGCTTATGCTGACGATTATGACACAGATCGGCCGGCTGACTGGCCGACTGACGGACCCATTGACCTCTTTGTAGTTTTCCATTTGGTGTACTAGACCCAAAAACGCAACTGCCTCCGTGGCCCCTGCCCCCCGCCGAACTCTGGGCTGACATTTCCACAGGCCGCCTATTTTGGGGCGATCGTTGCAGGTGGGCTGCCTGCGCCGCCCAACGCTCACAACTTTCTCTCTGTGGATTTTCTTTGAGTCATTCTGCCTATTTTTACTACCAATTTTCATGCGGTCAAGAGCCAGCAGAGTGGACGTCCGTGTGCCCGCAGGTGGGGCTGTGTGGGTGGCTGGCCAGTTGAGTGAGCACGAAGCCCGCAGTTCCTACGTTCTGACGTGCCCAGAACACCTCGCATTGCGATGTCTCCCAGAATTTGTTAATTGGCAGCGCTACGTGCTGCGGCCAACAGCTGATCGGGGGTCGCCCACGCGCGCCCGCCTTACAAAGAAGCGGACGCGGCGGGGCGATAAGGCGGCCCGGAGCAGACGAGACGGCGCGCTGATAGGCAGCCAGCCGTCTGCTGATTAGAGGAGGACAAATTGAGCAGCCAACCTTCACCCGAATTCAATTCTTCTTTCAGCTCAACGAGAACGGCTTCTTGGTGATCGAGGACTTCCTCACCCCCGCGGAGGTGGACGAATTGTACCAGGCGGGCCGGGCCCTGTGCATGGATGCCCCGCAGACCAACCGGAAGATTTTCAGCACGGTGAAGGCCGAGGATGCCCACAGCAAGGAGCTGTACTTCCTGGAGTCGGGCGACAAGGTGCGCTACTTTTTCGAGAAGGGCGCCGTGGGGGAGGAGGGCCAGCTGCTGGTCGATCCCATGATTGCCCTGAACAAAGTGGGCCATGCCCTGCACGTGGAGAACCCGGTGTTCAATTCGCTGACCTTCAGCAATCGGGTGCGGGAGATTTGCTGGCAGCTCAACTACAACCGCCCGGCCGTCTGCCAGAGCATGTACATTTACAAGAACCCAGGCATTGGCGGCGAGGTGATCCCCCACCAGGACTCGTGGTATCTGCACACAGAGCCCAACTCGGCCGTGGGCTTCTGGTTCGCCCTGGAGGACTGCACCCTGCAGAATGGCTGCCTGCAGTTCATCAAGGGATCCCACAAGAGCGGAGTGCATCGCCGCTATCTGCGCAATCCCGACAAGGAGGCCTCCGAGCTGATGGTCTACGACAGGGCAGCTCCCATCTACCCTCAGTCGAGCTTCACGCCTCTTCAAGTCAGCAAGGGTGAGTGTGGTGAAGTTGTGAAGTTGTTTTCGTCAATGGACTTTGTGGTTTTCTTTTGGCAGGCACTTGTATTGTAATTCACGGAAATGTGGTTCATAAAAGCGAGCCGAATCGGTCGGCCAAGAGCCGCCATGCGTACACCTTCCACGTGATCGAGACTGAGAACAATGTGAAGTATTCGGAGGACAACTGGCTCCAGGCGCCGGAGGGGAAGCCTTTCCCCGTGCTGTTCGAGCGGAAGGCTTGAAAAGGCTGAAATGGTTTGCGTTTTTTATTTTGTTTGTGAGAATGAAGAGGGAGCGAGTTCAGTATGTCGATAGTAAAGTTTAAAATAAAAAAATTACCTTAATTTAAGATATCTGATTGGAATCGCTACAGTTTTAAGGATTCCGAATTAACGTAGTTCAATATATGTTATCAGATAAAGAAAATCGTAGTAGAATTCAAATACTAAAAAATGTTAAAGTTTTAGAAGCTTCGCTTTAGTTTTAAAGCCACTGTGGCCGATAAACATGGATTACAGTTTGAGATCTACCGTCTGCGGCTAACACATTAGGGGAGACACGAACCGATCAGTTCTCACTTGTAATATAGCTCACTTTCAGGTGCATGCCCACAAATAATTGCCGGCATCGCATTTTATAATCCAATGTGACCAGGGCTGCAAGTGCCTAATGTTGCAGGGTTGCACTGAGCTGATCTACAGCAGGGTTGCAATTAGCTGATACATCGCAGGGTTGCATTGAGAGGCAGAGTTGCAATTAACTGGTATATCGCAGGGTTGCACTCGGATATCGTAAGGTTGCAATTAGCTGATATATCGTAGGGTTGCACTCAGATATTGCAAGGTTGCATTTTGCTGATATATCGCAGGGTTGTATTAAAATGCAGGGTTGCAATTAACTGATATATCGCAGGGTTGTATTAAAATGCAGGGTTGCAATTAACTGGTATATCGCAGGGTTGCATTTTGCTGATATATCGCAGGGTTGAATTAAGATGCAGAGTTGTAATTAGCTGATATATCGCAGGGTTGCATTAAAATGCAGAGTTGCAATTAGCTGATATATCGCAGGGTTGCACTCAGATATTGCAAGGTTGCAATCTGATACTGCAGGGTCGCATTATTGCATGAGTGTCGTAGCAGCTAGTCATTTTCTGGGAGCTTACAGTTTGAGCTTCAGCTGATCACACATAGATGGCGCCAACCTAATACTTGTTTATTTAATTTCAATTATTTTGCTTATTCGTTGCTAAAATTTCAAATGCCTATATCTCGAAAACCAAGCAAGCGAGGTCAAAGGTCAAATATGTTTTGGAAAGGTCACGAGGTTAACTACAATCTGAAACTATAAAAATTCGCCTAACTGTAGCCATAAGGTGGGAATCGATTTTTGGCGCTTAGGGCCGAAGGACATGAGATACGCATCCGCAAAGGATCTCATATGAAGAATAACGACGAGCAGGACCTATAGAGACCATCCGTTTCAAAATCGGTCTAGCGGTTCTCGAGATATTTCGATTTGAAAAAAATGCCAATCCGACCCCCCCAAGTTTGCAAAAATTTTGAAATGCCTATATTTCGAGATCCGCTGGACCGATTTTAAAACGGATGGTCTCTATAGGTGCTGCTTACCCTTAATCTTCATATGAGGTCCTTTCCGCATGCTTTGCTCATGTCCTTCGTTCGTTATCGCCAATAATCGATTCTCGCGGTATGGCTGCAGTTACAGATATTCTGATAGTTGGGAACTGTAGTTAACCTTTTGACCTTTCCAAAATATATTTGACCTTGACCTCGCTTGCTTGGTTTTCGAGATATAGGCATTTCCATTCACACCATTTCACCCTTTAGAGCAACAACGAATATACCAGCAACAACAACTCACCGTAGACGTACAACAACACAAACAAAAACTACAACAACCCCATGCAACATCAATAATCGTCATAAATCGGTTATTTAGAAAAACAGAATACGACTGGCGCCATCTATGAAGTACGCTGCCATTGACTTTGAGTTGCAGCAGTTTGTCACCAGATGGCGGCACTTTTGGCTACAGCCGAGCTGCAGCAGCTGGAAACTAGATGGCGCCAGTAATTAAAACAGTTTTTTGCGCCACAAAAGAAGAAGAGAGCAGAATATTGAAAAAATCAACTTTTATTTAAACACCTTAAGTTAATCTATTGTTCTACATATGTTCTATTTATAGATATTCTATTATAGAAAGGAAATGGGATAAATTCGCACCATGCCCGCAACTCAAATGCATCATTCTTCTTTGGTGTGTAGAGTGGGAAACTTCCGGAGGGCCACGGGGTGGGGCCGGCGCATCCTAGATGCCCCAATGCTCCTTGGCATTTATTTCATAGGTGGGAGAGCTGCTGCTGCCGCTCCAAGCCCCGCATCCGCCGTTCTGAGCTGCCCCTCCATCGAAATCGTAGCCAGCCAGGCCGTTGGAGTCGCCCCGCTTCATGGCCACCAGCTCCGGCTCATGGTTGTCCCGCAGCATGGCCTGCAGGTGGTTGATATAGTTGATGGCAATGCTGTGGTCGAAAATGAAGAACATAAACCCCATAAGCCTCTCGCCAAGCTCCACCCCCCTCCCCTACTCACCGCAGACTCTCAATTTTCGAGTACTTCTTGCCATTCGGCTTGGAAATGGGCAGCTTGGAGCGGAGGAGATCGAACGCCCGGTTCATGTCCCTCATCCGAGTGCGCTCCCGGTCGCAGGCCGTCCTGCGGTAGTCCTTCTCCATCTGCAAGGCCTTCTCGCGCCACGCCGGGTTCTGCTCCTCCACGATCTTCACCTCGTTGGCCGTGTTCATGCTCCCGTACGACATGTACAAGGGCGGCGGCACCAGCTCCATGCGCTTCATCGACTGGCCCGCGCCGCTAGTCACGGTGCTTGAAGCCGACCCACCATGCCACATGGACACGGCCGGCAGGCCGTAGCCATTGCCCACGGCCGGAGGCGGGGCCATCAAAGGCGTTTGGATGTGCTTCTCGTAGCCGTTGAGCACTCCAGCAGACGACGAGGCGAACGCGGTGTGGTAGGCCAGCAGATTGCCCGCCTCCACTGGCAGCGGCGCGTAGTTGAGCCGCCCGGGCGGGGAGCCCAGCTCCAGCAGCACCGGCTGCTCGAGGCGCTCCGCCTCGCTGGCGAATGACACAGCGGTGGGCAGCAGCGGCGGCGGCTCCACCGCGGCCCCGCTCAGCATCTGATCACTCATCACTTAAGCCGCTTTCGATGGGTCTGGGGACTTCCTTGTATTCTGTTCTGTTCGCTGCTTCGCGCACTTGCAACCGACTGCAGCCACGCGGTGTAGGGCAATGATTGCGGCGGACTGGGCGCCGGAGCTTCCACTCACCAAGAACACTTTCGTGGGCCCGCCCGGGGTACCTGCTGAGTCGACGACGGCTCGACGGTAACTTCAGTCTGCCAAATTCCTGGGCCGCCCATTCATCATGGGCCGCGATCGAAAGTGGCAACGGCCGACAAGTGCCCCACGTACGCGAGAGTCAACAGACTTAGAGACACAATAGGTCAGCGTCGCCTTGCACCCTCGTGGCCGGGGAGGACCTTGTTTACCTGCCTAGAACAATGGGCAGCGCGAGGGAGAGAGAGTCGGTGGCTTAGTTCCTTTCTATTGAGGTGATCGAGCCGCGGCTGCCGCTGGATTGGCAGGCAATCGTCGCTTCAACTCCGATATGAGCGGCCGGGCCGGGCCGATTCGTGGGCACAAACATACACCCGCCGAAAGCTATATATATCGGCTACGGGCGGGTATATGAGTGTGTTCCCGAGACGGGTAAACACAAGTGTTTTCAGTTAATTAAAGAAAAAACGAGCATTTACCTCTGCCGCCTATAAAACTACCCATGTGTGGGTTATTTTAATCATGTAGTTGGCATTAAGCGGGCGACCGAGCGGCCCTCCGCTTGCAGCGCTCCCAAATTCCTGCGTCGCTCTGTTTCTTGGATTCCTGGCCGCGAGTCTGGGGAAACGCAATGCCCGGCAGAGTCCTAGGATTACCGGACAGCGATACGTGCAGTTGTTTTGTTAGCTGGACGAATTTTAGCAGGTAAATGGAAAAGGCGCCTCGGCCCAGCTTGGCTCAGAATTTGGGTCAGCTGGTCGCCGGTTGCAGTGAAACTGGAGCCGTTTTATTGCCGGTTGCGTTGTTTATCAAAATAAATAGGCGAAAATAGTAAACAAATGCACTACACACCGAGTGGCTGGCGGAGTTGAATATCAAGGGCGGTGCGGGGCGGGGAAGCTTAGCTTCCGAACACCAGCGGCCTGAGCTCGAAGTATTTGTCGAGCACCTCGTCGGTCACCAGCTTCCGGGCGGCCTGGTGCTGCTCCACAATCGGCGTGATGGTCTGCAGCGGAAATGGGTTAGATTCTGGCTGAGAAGGGCGGTTGGGCGGGTACTCACCTCGATGGCCAGTTTCTTGATCTCGCCGGTGAGCATTTGGCCTTTGCTGTAGGCCAGGCGGACCTCCTCGAGCTGCTGGTCGTCCTCGAGGAAGAACTTGAGCAGCTGGTAGGCCACATCGATCTCGGGTATGCCGCCCAAGGCCCGGTGCTCCTCGATGGTGGTGCGGCCGCCGGAGAAGGCGTATTTGTTGATCTTGTTCTTGATCTGCTTGGGCGTGTCGGTGAGGAAGACCGCCGAGTTCTGGTCGCTGGCCGACATCTTGGTCTTGGCGCCCTGCAGGGCCGGGAAGAAGGACGAGTGGATCAGCGCGCATTTGGGGAAGCCCAGGCGCGGCGCCACGTCGCGGGTCATGCGGAAATAAGGGTCCTGGTCGATAGCGCAGGGAATCAGGCAGTGCACCTTCTTGTTGCCGAACACAAAGGGGAAAGTGCTGGAGAGCGCCGGCGCTGCTTGGGCCGCTGGGAAGCCGATCTTGCCAATGATGTCTGAGTCACCGAAGCCAAAGATTCCCTTCACCTGGTTGAAGGTCACGCACTTCTGAATGCGGATAATGTTCTGGTACATAGCCGGGCATTTGCTGGGGCAGAAAATAGATTTGAAATTGGGAAAAGAGAGAGAGAGATGTTTAGGATTTACCCCATGAATTCCAGGTTGTTGAAGATGAAAGTCTTGTTTACGTCGAAGCCCATGGCAACAATGTCCTTGGCATTCTCTCGCGCCAGCTTGATGGCCGCCTCGATTTTGAGATCCTTCCACAAAGTCTTCTCGTCGTCAGTCAGCTGAACAAGCAGAGGAACGTCGAAAGTCTCCTGCAGCCACCTGCAAGCAGTCGCGGGTTAATTCAATCTTTTATACAGATAAAAGGCCACTCACTTGGTCATTATGAAGGGAATGAGGTGGCCCATGTGCAGGGAGTCTGAGCTGGGGCCGCGTCCGGTGTACAGGTAGAAGGGCTTGCCCTGCTCTTTGAGCGTCAGAATTGTGTGCAAGTCGCGATGCGAAAAGAATATTCCACGTCTGATAAAATGGTGCGCTGGCTTGCCCGTCACCTTCTCGAATCGCGCGATAAGCTCCTCATCGATTTTGCTTGACCCGAAGCGCTCTGCAACGTGTCAAATGGGAAAATTTAGTGTGGGCATTAAGAGGATCTGACGGCCACTTACTTATCAGCTTATCGTAGTCGACGCCAGCATCGTTCGAGCTGGTGACATTCCATGGATCCACCACATCATCGGCGGCGGCGGTGGCGGCCTCCTGGGCCTGAGCGTCCGTGGCGGTTTCCACGACTTCGGACTCGGGCTTTCCATTGGAATTAAGCGTGAGGGCTTCCACGCCTTCGGCCACGGCTTGTTTGGTGTCCGCCATTTGTGTGGAGTTCAATTAGAAGCTGCTCGGCAACAATTATAATACTGGGCTGCGAAATTCGCCTCTCACATGTGCAATATGATCAGTGTTGTTGTTGTTGCGCGGGAACAACTGGTTCCGCGGACTGGTTCATGTTTACGTTCGCGTGCAGTTCATTTTGGTATTGGCTATCGGCGGTTGCATTAATTTTATTTATTTAATTAAAGTTAAGGCATTTAAATCAAGGATTTAACGGGGGCTGTGATTAAATAAATAAATATTATTTTAAAGTTTCACCAGAAAGCGCGAAAAATTAAAAAATGTATTCACTTGCGCTGACATGTGAACGGCAAATGATTTAGTGCGAAACCCTAAAAGTATGCAACATTTGTAATCCTGCGGAAAACTCACACGATTTTCATAATTACTTCCGAAGAAGCCGCATAAGCACCTCGTCGGCCATGGCGGAAAGTGCGTCACCAGCGAATCTATTACGCGTCCTCATCGATTGCGCCGAAAAAGCCGCCAATATTGCGCGGCTCTGCCGCTCCAACGAGCAGCTCCTGGCCCTCCTCGTCCAGGAGAAGACCGGCGACGAGGCCAACGCCCGATTCGACCACGATTTCAAGACCCTGGCCGATGTGCTCATCCAAGAGACCATCAAGCACGACGTGGGCGCTCAGGTGAGAGCAAATTCCAACTCTCCCAACCAAGCCAAATAATCCGTCCGTCCACAGTTCCCGGCCATGAGCGAAGCCATTCTGGGCGAGGAGTCGCCCAATTTCACCAACAAACTGGGCCAGAGCGTCACCGTGGCCGTGGGCGCCGACGAAACCGAGACCGCCAGCTGCCTCGAGGCCGTGCTAAGTGGCCATGACCAGGCCGCGCAAGCCCTGGCCGCCGAGGTCCACCGCAGCGTGAGCTTCGAGTCCGCGAGCTTGGGAGAAATCCCCGACTTACCCGACAGCCTTGACTATGCCAATCTCGGTATCTGGATTGACCCCATCGGTAAGCCAGGCCGCCCATCAAAGCCTTCGAATAAAGCAGCCCGCCTTTCCCCGCAGATGCCACGGCGGAGTACATTTCGGGGGACACGATCTTCACAGACTTTCCCGGCATCACCTCGACGGGCCTGGACTGCGTGACGGTCCTGGTGGGCGTCTACGAACGCGACACCGGCGTGCCGATCATGGGAGTCGTGGCCCAGCCCTTCGGCCAGAAAATCGACCAGGACGTCTACCACTCCTCGCTCTACTGGGGCATCTGCTTGCCTTCGTTGCGGGCCCACAACTGCCAGTTCGCGGCCCGCGACGAGGACCGCCGCATCTGCATATTCTCGAGCTCCGAACAGGCCGAAATCCTGCAGCGTTTCCTCGACCTCGGCTACGAGTTCGCCTTCTCCGCGGGCGCCGGCCACAAGGCCCTCAAGGTGATCACCCACGAGGTCGACGTCTACTTGCTGAGCAAGGGCTCCACCTTCAAGTGGGACACCTGCGCCCCCCAGGCCATCCTCCGTGCCCTGGGCGGCGACATCTTCGACTACGCCGAAAGCATTGCCCAGCAGCAGCCGGTTCCGTTGACCTACAAGCCGCCGGATCCAGAAGACTCCGGCGAATTTAAACGCAATGCCGGCGGATTGGTGGCGGTCCGGGATGTGGCCGTGGTCGATGAGCTTCTCTGCAAGCTGTGCGAGGAGTGAAGCTCGGCAAATTGTACTTTTCGTTGTTGTAATCACCGTTGTTGCTGTAGTCGAACTCACCAGTAAATGTTGCTGTGTTTTAGATGTGATTTTGCAGGCTTTCGGGAGGGGAAGCGGACGGCCAGGTTTCCAGGTCAGCCAGGCTGCGTGCTTGGTTGTTGGGTTTAATATTTCTATATTCGTTTTAAAAAACATTCATAAATAAATAACAACATTGAAAGGCTGTTAATACATTCTCGTTTGGCTGGGCTGAGAGCTCGCTCGCCTGGATTAGTGGACAGAGATTAGAGTAGACATAAAAAACTGCGAATCATTGTGGACTTTGCGGGCTGCGTTTAAAATGCTGGCCAACTACAAACAACAAACTACTTGGCGAAGGCACTTTGACTAAGTCTGTACAGTTGGGGCGGGGGATTTGGCTCCTGGCAAGGATTAGACATTCTTCTTCATGGTCATCTCGTGGGCAGTGCGGAGCCGGCGGCGCAGCTCGTTGGGGAAGCGCTCGTAGCACTTCTTGCACACAGGCTTCTCGTCGTATTCGTAGAACTTGGACTTCTGGTTCATCTTCGTGTCGCAGACGGAGCAGGCGAAGTGGTGAACGCACCAAGCCTTGTTCAGGGCCGTGAACACTGAAACAAACACCAAATTAGCCAGGATAAGGCAAACGATTCAGACTCACCGTCCCCGGCGATGACCTGATTGCAGACGAAGCACAAGTTGCCAAAGAGCTGGTGGTAGTGCGTCTCGCAGTAGGCCAGGCCGCGCTTCTCGTAGTGGCGATGGCCCAGGAAGGGCTTCTCGCATTTGGCGCACACGAAATGTTCCACATGCCAGTGCTTGCCGAGGGCGGTGACCACGCGCTCCTCGATGGGCCGGCGGCAGGCGCCGCAAATCGGAATGCCCATTTTGTCGTGGCAACGCAGACAGTACAATTCGTTCTATAAGAAAAATACGTGAATTTCGAAAACGAGAACGATGGAAACAGCGAACTAACCATGTCGTTGGCCGCCAGGCCGGGACGACTCTTCACCTCCCTGGCGGTGGAATCCAATTCAGTGCCGCAGGCCGTGCAATTGAAGTGGTAGCCGTGGTAGACTTCGCCGCGGAAACGCAAGGGTTCCTCGTCGATCAAACCGCTGCAAAAGGAAAATAACAATGCAATAAACCAAAGCCAGCGAGGAGGATTGAGTTCTACTCACTGGCACTTCTGGCAGACGTAGCGGCCGGTGATCTCGGCCTTCACCTTGGCATTGCAGTCGTGGCACAGGGCTCGGTTCTGGTTGCGTATGAAGCCGGAATCGGCCAGCTCCTTGGCGCACAGCTGGCAGCGGAAGCACTGAGGATGCCAGCTGGCCGACATGGCCTTGATGACGCGGCCAATGACAAACTCGCCGCACTTATTGCAGCACGGAGCGAAGAGCACATGGAAGTCGCGTTCGCAGTACTTGCGACCCTCGAACTCGTAGAAAATGCCATCCTGGAAGGGCCGGAAGCACTGGGCGCACCTGGAAGACGCGCAAGATTAGGTTTTGCGAAGGAGAGAAGCGTGGAAATAACTTACACAAAGCACTGGGTGTGCCAGAGTTCGCCATTGGAGTTGACAATCTTCTCGTTTGTCTCGAAGCCATCCGAGCAGCGGGTGCACTGCATCGAACCCAGCGACATGTTGATGGCCTGGACTCTGCAAGGCAATCAAAGGAATCATAATTAGCTCTTGGACGGGAGTCAGTGGACGGGCAATTGTGGATTACACTTCAGCCTTGGAGTACATCATTTTTTATGGTTGAAGCGGCGACGACGAGTGAAATGAACAAGCAACTCGAAACTACTGCCCTTCCCATGTTTGTTGGAAGCGCTTATCGCCGAACGGAAAGGATGAATCAGCAATTCAAAAGCTCTAAAATTCCTTGCTGGAAGTCAGCTCCGCCGGCAGTTTAAGTGCGGGCACTGATTGGTTTGGATGTGCTGCGGGTGAAGGCGGATTGCGCCACGGAATTTGGAGGTTGAATTGCTTCTCGCCGCCCATACGACGGAAGCCTACGCATATCTCGTTTATGAGAACATGAATGGGTAAACAAACACAGACACACGCACACGCACACACAACGGTGGCGTCGTCTATTTATAAGTTGAAATGTGCCTTAATGACGTCATCGATGGAGTAGACATCTGGCGCATAAACAGCACGAAAAATGCAACTATGGCGGCCTGCAGACGGGGGACAATCGAGCAAATGGAACACAGAGGCATAAAATTCGTATGTTTTGGTGATTGGGAGTGTGAGTTTGTAATTATTTTTAATAGTTTTAGGTGATTCGTGGTCGGAAGAAAGATGGACGACGACTGTTTGGAGGCGAGAGTGGCAAATTTTGATGGGTGACGTAATGACGCACAGTTACAGGTGTTAGGCGTGTTGGCCGTTAATTGGTTTGTTGCAAGAACTCAATTTGTATTCGTTTGCTTACTGCACGGGTGGCATTTTCGTTTCTTTTCTTGGAATTTCACTTGTCCGCAGCTCGGCCTCAATTACTTACGCGCAACACGGCTACTACTAAAAACAACTCTTCTTCTTCTACTTATACTCTAGCACCAGAGTTGCCAGCTGAGCTGAGACCAGGGCTGCATGAACAAGTTATCTAGGTGTGCAATGGCGCCAAATTATTTGAATTAAAAACGCACGCTCACATGCTGTAATGTCCGATTGAAGCGCAAAATCTTATTTTTTAAGAGCTCAGTAGGGCAATTGGCAAGAAAATGACAAATGACAGGACCTTGCGTCGAAATTAAAGATCGATAGCACAGCAGGGAAACAATTCATATGAATGACTGCTTTATCGACTGACTGCAACTCTGCACGACACGACGCTCAAAATCCCGGCAAAAATCGTGAACTGGAGTTGTGTGTTTTAATAAATAGTTCTTTTCGCCGAATTTCGCGAATATAATTGAATAAAAAATTAACAAACGTGGAGGATAAAACGAAGACGGGTAATGGATACTCCTGGCAGACCTGCCAAGACACCCAGCCTACCCGTGGCACGAAGAGCCGAGACCCTGACAATCTCATCTAAAACATCCAATGCATGCTGAAGCAGGCTGAAATTGGAGCACCTAATAATTTGGTGATAACCCAAAAATATTAGAATATGCGTTTCCAGACTTGTCAAGGAGTACCTCATAGTAACGACTACGAAGGTGGAGCGCCCCTGGCTGTGCCATGACAGCGCCACCTATCGGACAACCCATGAAACAATAGCCCAGCTGACAGAAGCTTCGACAAACGGATCATTTGCCGAGGAAGGGACCGTGGAATCCCCCACTCCCCCGATCGCAGCCCCAAGGCACTCCTTGGTCATAAAACGGATTAACCTATTTAACAGTGGTATGTAATTGCTAGTGATTTAAAAATAGGCGCCCTCAGTTTTAACAAAAATTCATAAGAGTATTAATCCTGGCCGGACAAACCGATAACAAAACCACAAACAGTCCCCTAAGAACTGGGGAAATACCATGCGAACAGAAATAATCAGAAGGTTGAAATTGGCATATGCTTACCTTTTGTTCCCGAACTTATCAGCGGTTTCTGGGGCCCATTTCATAACGCAGGCGGCTTATCAGCGTGGCTAATGAGTGCCCTGCGGTAAATATATATATA
>JBAMCP010000517.1:0-47643 GCA_037075105.1 Lissocephala sabroskyi | reverse complement strand
TTCTGGCTATCGAATTTTTCTTTGAATGAAGGTGAATTATATACACAATTACATACACAAAAATTGTACTGAGAAAAGATACATAAAATAAAATTCATAAAAGTGAGTAGAATGTGATGATTTTTCTTGATCTATAAAAGCCAATAAGTATTAGTGTAACCCTATAAACCCTTGGCTATCGGTGTCAACATTTCAGTATATTTAATTTTTTTCTTTAAAACTTCGAACAAGTCCCGCTTTCAATTTTTCAGCGGTACTTAATATATATCGTATATATGCTGTCTAAAAGTTAATAAGGCTGTTATGATTGAGTAAAAGAAACTGCAAAAATAAGTTTTATCCAGTATTTTGTTTTTGTCGTGCCAAAGTTTCAAACGCAGATCTATCATCTTTCGTCAAAAATTGTATTGGTACTTTTTTTGCAATTTATTGCATTTTTATCACTACGAATCGAAATATTTTAAAAGCGTACGTTAAAAGAAAATACATTAAATTTTTTTGACATTCAATAAGTTAATATCCATTTATTTATGTATATACATTTATAAGTGTAGTGCGCGAAGCACAAATATGTGTATATATTAATTATACATATGTATATATCATTTTTCCTATATTGAAATTGGTAGATATGTGTGTACAATATTTCTAAACTACATACTTCTATGTGTAAAAATGTATTTAGGCAAACACCTCTCACAGCACGCGTTCTGGACTTATATTTGTACGTGTAAATCTATTTATATATGTATACATATTTATGATTAAAATTTTAAGTCCAATTTTTATTGTGAGTGCATTTTATCAATTCACCTGTTACACTTTTATGTATGTTCTTATTCACCTTATATAAAGTACCTGCAGCTATAAATTATGTCCAGTATATAAAATGTAGATGGTACAAATTGTTTTTGTCCTGTCCTTAGTTTCAAAAGAAAAAGAATATAGGGTATGGGCAAATATGTATTCGCAGCGCTTTAATTTTAAATCCAACCCAAACTATCGTTTCATTATTTTATTTGTACTTAACACAAACTTATAGATTTTTATGCATTTTGTTTTATGATAAGCAAAATAAAATGAACAAATGCAGTTTTAGTTTTTATGTGTAAGATATTTAATTTATACATATATGTATATGACATTAATAGGTTCATTTTTATTATTTTTCAAAATATTTAGTAACTGCAATACTAGTGGTCTGGAAGAACAGAATTACGTGTAGAGTTTGTGCAATAATTGGAAAACTGTTATACTGGATAATAACGGAGATAATAACAGGGGTGCCGAGTCGCCCGACAACAATCAGGAAAATCGAGCGACGTGCTGGTGGACGCCCTGGACTGCTATGGGTTGTTTTGGGTCACCATCTTCGAAACAATCTGATGTTAATTCGGAGGACTCGAAGAGCCAAAAGCGCAGAAGCGATGCAATATCCAGACAGCTACAAAAGGATAAACAATTATATAGAGCTACACATAGGCTTTTACTTTTAGGAGCGGGAGAATCTGGCAAATCAACAATAGTTAAACAAATGCGAATATTACACGTCGATGGATTTTCTGAACGCGAGAAGGTACAGAAAATTGATGATATTAAAAAAAATATTCGCGATGCTATATTGGTAAGTAAAATGTCCTACAAATGTTACAAATACCATTGCAATTATCCGTTTTCATTAAAAGGAAATGTTTAGATACTTTAGAGTTGAAATTTTAATGAAG
The DNA here is from genome assembly GCA_037075105.1 of Lissocephala sabroskyi. Classification (NCBI taxonomy): domain Eukaryota; kingdom Metazoa; phylum Arthropoda; class Insecta; order Diptera; family Drosophilidae; genus Lissocephala; species Lissocephala sabroskyi. Next base: position 45,919 of record JBAMCP010000517.1, on the reverse strand, counting down.
AACTGTTTATCTGGATTATTGTAAAGTTTACGTACTGGTGCTGGTTTCTATTTATCCCAATTGTGGGACAAATTGTGGTTTTGGTTGCTTTTACCGGTTTTCTTTATTAAGTTCATAAAATGGTTATAGCCCGCTTGAATTTGAAAATCTTTTATCTGACTTACCCATGGCGTATGTATTTGGTGTTCGCGTGTTATTGGCGTGCACTTGTTAGCGGTTGTAAGATATTCATCGATCTTTAGGAAGCTGAGATTTGTTAAACTAGATGTGGCACTATTATTAATTTAAATATTTTATATTATACAGATTTAATACTAGAATTTTTAATTATATATTTATGTATTTTTCAGACTATAACTGGGGCAATGAGTACGCTTAATCCACCTGTAGCTTTAGAAAGAAAGGAAAATGAGCCCAGAGTGGAATATATTCAGGACTATGCATCAAGTAAGATTTTGCATCAAATTATAAGACATGGTTCTTTTCTTTTATGCAACTGTATGTTTTTATATATAACTCAGGGATATACATAAATATATTTGCATTAGCTTAGTGTACAAAATTACTGTTTTAAATAAAGACAATCAGTGTGGAAAATGTAATATTTTTCGCGTATGGTACTAAAATGCCAAATAAGAAATTTATAATTTGAAAAAAAAATTACAAAATTCCAAAAAAAAGAAAATCAAACGTCCTTATTAAATTAGTATATGCGCATTCTTCGTTTCTTGCAAATTTGGACGGTTGAGAGTAAAGATACAATTTAAAAAGACCTACCAGTTATATTTGAATCACAAGATCATGGGGGTAATTTGGAATTCGTAATGAAGACCTTTGCTTCTAGTCTTATTGCCAAAGATCGTGATTTAATAGATTGAGCATTGAGGGAATTAGGTGTTTCAATTTGTATGCAAAGCCTACTGGCATCGTAATATGTCGTAAACATAGATTTTGGACAGAGGAATTCCAATCTGAGACTTTTTCATATTTAATTTGTTTGGATCTGACGACTACAACAAGAGCTGCCGCTATTTTAGACATCCACGGGAAAAGCAACTAAAAGAAATTATGGTGCTGAATTCCATATGATTTGGGCCTCTAATTTGCAATTATTGGGTGTTAGAGGTAGATAATTGGATTTTCAATTCACATTTACAGGTCCACTGAAGTCCCTTTGTGAAGGCAGAAATATTCTGCTGTTGAGCTGTCAGTAGTGAGCCCATATCTTAAAAAAAATTAAGGATCTTTGGGATATACAATGCGGAAAATTGTACAAAAAATGAACGGCAATGTGCCAACTTCACTAAAGTGCACATGTAAAACTAAAAGGGAAATATGCGCTTTATTAAGTACAAGTTTTACGGGCGAAGGAGAAAATAATCTTAAGCAATACTTAAAAAATCTTGAAATAACATTAAATGCACATTTACCTTACTCCTAAGGGCATTTTTTTTTTTAAATTTGTTAATATCAAAATGTATAATTTTTAAAAAATTAGATATCTGATTATTAAGAACCAATTTTTCTTCGGCGAAGTCTTTCTTTACAAACAGTATTCTTATATTTTGATTAGGTACGCACTAATTGTTGCAGTATTGTATTCGATAATCAAGTTTCCCTTGTGGGCTTTTACCAAACATAAGTAAAAAATAATTAACATTCATCTATATACATATTACACATTTAGGTCCCGACTTCAACTACCCTCCTGAATTTTATGAACACACTGAGGAATTATGGAAAGACAAAGGAGTTCTTCAAACCTTCGAAAGGTCAAACGAATATCAATTAATTGATTGTGCAAAATAGTGAGTACCAATTTCAAAGCAGTTAATATGTCAAAATGAATATACTTTATCACAATATTTTAAGTGCCATAATAACTAATGTAAATACGAATTTAAACAATAGTTCAAGTATGAAAAGGCTTATTTACTTCTTTTAATAGCCGAGATCTCTTAAAGCTTCATTATTAACTAAACGTTTATTCTAGTAGTGATAGAGTGCGGAAGAGTGGTGACAATCATAGGCATTAATAGTTCTAAGAGAACGCTTACTGATGATAATCCAATTCTATAGACAAAGCTGATATTCAGGACGTAATTGAAATTTTTTTAAATCAATCTTTAACGGACCGTTAGGCTGCAATTAGTCTTTTTGAAATTCAAGACCTGAGATAGAAGCTTAAACTTTGAAATCGTGTGAGTTTGACGTACAATTAAAAATCAAAACAACCGGCTCTGTTCTCTCCTTTCTTACAATAATAGTTGTGAACTCACAGCGATAACTAAAATGACAATATAACAATGAATGTACAGTTTCATTTGTATTATATTATATCACAAAAAATAAAATGAACGGTTCCCATTTCTAATAGGTAGTGCTTTACATAATAGTAACTGGTAAGTACTTATGGTAACCGTTTTTAGCTTTTCTGCTTTTTATCATGGTTTTTGAAGAGCGTTACACGTACAAGGCTATGCTTAGGCGGCATTAGTATAATATCCCCGAGTACTTTAACAGCAGTATTTTTTAGCTATTTAAAATAAATTCATCAAGGTTGTTTAGTTGAGGCACAGCAGATATCAAGATTTCCTACCATCCTATGTACCAAGTATGTAAACACCCTTGTTTAGCGAGCAAAAGGATCAGATTGCTATTTTTTGGGCTTATGTAGCGTCAAACGAAAAAGTTCATACATATATATTTGATTATATTAATGCGAATACATATATATTTTTCTTTTTTGATTTTTTTTTTTTTTTTTTTTTATTAAAATGGTTGTATTCAGCTTTTTGGATCGTGTCAGCACAATTAAGAATCCAAACTACACACCAAATGAGCAGGACATATTACGGTGTCGAGTATTGACCTCTGGGATATTTGAGACAAGATTTCAAGTGGATAAAGTCAACTTTCAGTAAGTATATGAATTTATCTCGTGTATATATATTTATATATATTATTAAGTAAATGTTTTTGTTTAGCATGTTTGATGTAGGTGGTCAGCGCGACGAACGTAGAAAATGGATTCAGTGTTTTAATGATGTAACTGCTATCATATTTGTAACTGCATGCTCAAGTTATAATATGGTTTTGCGGGAGGACCCTACGCAAAATCGGCTTCGGGAATCTTTGGACTTATTTAAGAGCATTTGGAACAACCGGTAATGTTATCAACTATTTGTGTAAACAAATAATTGCTTGCTTTAATTTTTGACTATCAAATCTAACTTTATTATAAGATTTCGACTAATTTCCGGATCTTATTTATGTATTTAGATGGCTTCGTACGATTTCGATCATACTATTTCTTAATAAGCAAGATCTGCTAGCAGAGAAAATAAAGGCTGGAAAAAGTAAACTATCGGAATACTTTTCCGAGTTCAATAAATACCAAACGCCAAGTAAGTAAGAACGATACTTAAAATTTGATGCGTGAATTTAAGAATAACAAGTAAGGAAGTAACAGTCGAGCTTGCCTGACTGTGATTTAATTTCGTGGGTACTTTTAGTATTTAGGGTTGCAACATTAACTATTGCTTATTTCGTAAGTGGCAGCTCTGGAAACGTGTCATATCGGTGGCTTAGGGGCTAACAAATTTTAAATTTAGATTTTTCCCATTATTATTTCTCAACTGCCATTTTTTAAAATATTGGGCTGCCAATTTATCAAGTTGGCAGGCCTTTAGTAGTGGACAACAGCTGTTTTTGTTTCCTTATATGGCAATACTTGAAATTTCTTGTGTATGTATACTACTGACATTAAAATTTTAAAGGTGGATTTTCTTCACTGTAGGAATCCTAGATGGTCGTATGTAGTATTATTCGAAAGATATTTTCATTTCGCACGATTCTTTTATAGAAACCAAAACTCTATTTCAAAAATTGTAAAGGCTATTTAAATTTAACATTTTAGGACGAAAAGGGGGCGTGGCATCGAAAAAAAAGATTAACTCGACCTACCTGCAGATATAAGGAGTCTAAATCCAAAATTTTGGTTTCTCTAGCTCTTATAGTCTCTGGGATCCTTTTACTCATACGGACAGACAGACGGGCAAGGCTAGATCGATTTCTCTACTCATTCTAAGCATATTGGGTGTAACTTTGGGGGGTCTACGAGTCTCCTTTTCTGTGTTACATATAGTACTTTTGGACAAACAGATTATACCCCTTACCTTTAGGTACAGGGTATAAAGACCAATTTTTATTATGAAATCTGTTCTTTCTAAAAAGAATTTTAAGGTTAATTTATTTTTTATTAAATTTACTTTGCTCTTTTTTGTATTTTGCATTGAATCAAACAAATTTACTTAATTTTAAAGCTAACTTATGACGTCGGTTTAATTTTATGGCGAATTATTAATGCAATTATCTAAAGCAGTAATAGCTCTTGCATTATGTTTCGAATGAACTATCAAAAAACGTGATGAAAAACAAAAATTATGTTCATGCCCAATTTTTTTTTTTAACTATACAAAAAAGAAAATTCGAGATTAAAAGGGTGAAATGCTTCTTATTTTTTTCTCTAATATTTTGGATAGAATAGTCTTAAAAAGAGATTGGTTTTGCTGTTCTGCACTCTACAAATGTATGTGCACCCAAGTCAGTGTAAACAATCTTTTTATATTTACACTTTATGATGAAATTTTAAACAATAACATAAAGAAACAGCAAATTTTGACATTAGGATAACAATTTTAGACTTTTTCAGGGTTACATTGGTTTAAAACATTAATAAAAAAAACAATGATTTTATTTACAATTTTTGTATTATTTTTAATACTCTTGAAAAAAGGGCTTATTATTTTTTTTTCTATTTTAGAATTTTATTTTGTTTAAAAAGAGTGGAGGCCACTTTCATATTACAAGATTATCAAATTGATTTAAATTTTCTACACCATTATAACCGAGTTAATTTTATTAAAGCCAGAGATTGATCCTGGCTAGACGAAATTAGGTAGTTCTATACCGCAGCATGTTATTTTTTTGTTTGTTCTCGACCTCTAAATACTTGGTCGATCCGTAAATTCCATTTCTTTTTAAAGTATATATGCCCAAAATTTTTCAGTTGTGCTTCTCTGGAACATTTATATAAAAGTGAATTTTAATGAAAATAAAAGATTAACGAAACACATTTATACACGAACTTTTAGGGGATGTTTTTGACGGTTTATCTTGTAGCCTTACATATTGAAAAAGTTTTTAAAGACAAATTTATTAGACTTTCTTTATTTTTTTATTTTGGCGATTAATATTAATTTTATTAATCCGTAGGTGACGCAATAATGGAATCTGTTGATGACCCAGAGGTTATAAGAGCGAAATATTTTATTAGAGACGAGTTCTTGGTAGGTATTTAATAAATGCATTCAGCGCTTAATGAAATGATAAATTGAAATTTAGTGTTTTACTAAATATATTTGATTGGTTCATTGATTTCAGCGCATTTCAACTGCAAGTGGAGACGGCAAACACTACTGTTATCCGCATTTTACATGTGCTGTTGATACTGAAAACATTAAGAGAGTTTTTAACGATTGCAGAGACATTATTCAACGGATGCACCTTCGTCAATATGAGTTGTTATAGGTTATCCCTATGGCAACAATTTAAAGAAAAATATTATTAAATTACTGTTTTAAATATAATTATCAAATGTAATTTGTATTTAAATAGTCCCCTAATTAAAAATAAATTCGCTGCATTTAGATCTGGTATGACCTTTCACGAAACTCAACATTAAAGAAAAATAAATTTAATAAACAAGTTAAAATGTAATCTTTTGGAGTTTATTAACATTAAACAATTTTACAAAATTGGTTTATCATTTCCATGACATGAAGCTGTGTCGTATTATTTCGTGCCGATAATTGTACTATACAAGCTGATTGAGAATACTAAAACTTGCCGATGCCTTGTCAATTTCGTCGAAATTTTTTTTTACTTTATTGCTCCAGAAATCCTTATTATGTGCACTGCTAATTTTGATGAAAAAGGGGATCGGGTCGGCGCCGCGAATCTTGGAATTCTTTGACATCGCCAAAATGTCCATGCATTGCTTCAAGTTGAGTTGTAGTTTTTCTCTTCCTTGCCCACACAGAAAACATTCCAAAGTTTTCAAGTTTGACGCTGAAATTATTCTAGAAAGATCATATCTACATATTAACAGAATAGTTTGAGGAAGTTAAGCAACAATGCGGTATAATAAATCCAAGGCTGCGGCAGCCCGAGATGGAAGACAGTTTTGCCTGTTATACTGATAAAATTTTCTTTGTAGTTTTTGTTTTATGAATATAATTTAATAATCTCAACGTTCGATTATATATTTTCATTCCAAGCTACATTTAAACAAAGAAGTAGCTTAGAGATTTTTTTGCAACAAAAATGTTACATATTTTTATCGCGATTACTTTTGTGCTGTGCAATCATTGGGCAGAATGCGCTTCACCTTGAAACCATGACAAAGAACTTGTTCAAATGGTAAAATCGGCTTAAATAAAGTAAAATTAATGTTAATTTCATATCCTGCAATAGAAATACCTCCGCGCGAATTAAATCATGAGTCTCTGGGCCTCTTGCATAATGTTATATGTATGTTATATTTCCTCTTATTGTCTACCTGCGGGCGGAGGCTAACAATGAATTTAAGCAATCTATAAAAGCGATATCTAGAGCCGTGAATACTCGGCTCCAGCAACAAAAGATTCGGTTTGCCAAGAGTCTTAATTGGGCTTCAAACTATTATATAAAATAAATATGTTCCTGTATTTATACAAAATTCGTGGTTTTAAGAACATAAGTCAGCCGACGTCGTTTAACACATTCGCGTTACTTTTGAGGATCGGCATTTCGCTATGTAAATTTAGTAGCGAATAACTCGATTAAAGGTTTTTTGACAATCTCTTTTTGGACTCGTAAATTTATTAATTTTGCTATTATTAATTATAATTATTTATATTATCAATCTTACCGCACTATAGTGGCTCCATCGATGATTTTATCAGCAGCTTGGGAAATAGGGTTTTTATACTTTCAATATTAGTTTTAAGTATTGAAATTTAGTTATTAAAAAGCGATAAATATTTGCTTTATTTACATTATTTACAATAGACATGCATTGCTCCTTAGCTTGAAATTTTTAATAGAATTTTCTTTATGTTGAAATAAAATTCTGCTCATTGGGTTTAAACTTCAATTGTTCGCTTAATCAGATGGCCTCCACCAATACTGTCCAAATTTCGTTTTGCGAACAAATTAAGACCTTTGTCTGGAAAATTCTCTTGACCGGCTTTGTTCGATATGGTTTTAGATAACAATTTAAAAGATAAATAAAACATGTTTTTGTAACCTTCCAAGAACTCTGCAGGATTAATTATAGCGTTATTAACGTTGATATACTGAAGCCGCTCTTTAAGTCTGTCTAAAAGTGCTGAAATTTCTACCAATAAAAATTTAATTAAAAAATAATTTCTCAATGCATAATTTTGTAAGATTTAAATTTTGAATATACTTAGTTAAACCATACAAAATTCTACATTCTGTACTCGAATTATAAAAATCAGTAGATTAGATATATTATATTTATATTTACCTTCACAAAGAAATTTTCCATCCACAATTTCATTAGTTGAGGGATTCTGAAAATGAAATTAGATTAATAAAAAATTCTTTAAAACAATTATATAGAAATATAAAAAAAAGGACGGGAAATACAGTTCACCAAGTTTTTCGCGCACTTGTGTTTCCTTTACCAATTTATTAATTATTAGCAATATTTCTTGCCTAAGCTTAGTTTTAATGTTCAGGGCCTTATTTTTCGAAAACATTTAATATTGAACAAATGAATTTGCTTAATTTAATTAAGTCTTTAGATTCTTGTTTTTGTTAAATAATGTTTCTTTGTAAAATTGATAATTGATCAGAAATTTTAAGTACTTTTTGTTGAATAAAATAAAAACAAAAGCATTTTAAATACATGTAATATGCACCATATATATTGTTCCTCCTACTAAGCTCCAATATAGTGTTATAACACTAAGCACAAATACAATGTTCATATTGGTATACAAAATTCAGTCCAAATCACTTTTTCTGTAAATTAACAAACTATGTTGCACAGAGGCGAAACAAAAAGAACTGTTTATTTTTGGTAGCTATTCCTTCTTATATATCCTGTTTCTTTCTATTATTCTTTAATAGGGCGTAACCATCATGAATAAAAGCCTTAACTAGAGCGACACCAAAACCTTTCCTTCGTGTACATTTGAGGCCACCCTGTCGCAGTAAAATTGTACCATATTTGAAATGTAGTTTGTGGTTAAACAATATGCCTTTTCGAGATTTGCGCAAATAAGCGTATGTACACAGATTGAAAAGTAACATATGTTGTTTTAGTTCTATGCTCTATGCTCTATAAGATGTTGAACTTGACATGCATTATCAAATTAGATTTTCGTTTTTTTTAATTTTCAACAAACAAAATCATCACAACATTGGGATAGATACAAAAGGCGAAGTTTTTGGGAATATACATAATGCAGGAAGGAGTAGTAATAGAACCTAGCTTACAAACAATCTGTTTTAGTTCCGGGTGAACAGTTTCGAGTTTTTACTGCTTTTTTGAATTTTAATATCTTGTACCTGAGGTACAAGGGTATAATGTGTTTGTGCAAAAGTATGTAACATAGAGAAGGAGACGTCGTAGACCCCGCAAAGTTACCTTCAATATGGTTAGAATCAAAAAAGAAATCGATCTAGCCTTGTCCGTCCGTCCGTCCATCTGTCCGTCCGTGTAAACAAAAGGATCTCAAAAACTATATGAGCAAGAGCAACCAAATTTGGGATTTAGACTCGTTATATCTGCAGGCAGATCGAGTTTATCTTCGATGCCACGCCCCCTCTCCGCCTTAATTAATTAATTTGTTTAATACCTACAATTTTGAAAATAGAGCAAAAGTTTGTATGGAAGAATAGCGGAGAATTCAAATACCTTTCGTTTGATACCAAAGTTGTTTAAATCCGTTCATAATCAACGGAGTAACTTCAAGTCAAAGTTAAGGGAGCGGGGAAATAAAAACCGCTGCTTCGGCCGTGGCCGGCCGGTCGCGCGCACAAAAGTAGAAAGGGGGCGGCAGAGACGACCGCTGTGACGTGTTCTGAGTGTGGGGTGGGGGAATTTATTGTTACTTCGCATATTGTGAGGGTGGCCCGATCACTTGCTAGCTTTTAAAAATTAGCGGGTGAATGGGTTGGGAGTCAAAGAAATACCTGAAAACACCCGCCGTAGCTGTTTTAAGAATTTAATTTGTTTCCCAATAGTGAAATTATATTTAATCCAAACACCAGGTACAGGGTATCTCACAGTCCGGCTAGCTCGTCTGTTACTTCCATACTTGTTTTTTTTTTTTGCTGTAATATTACATTAATTAGGTTTTTAATCATTGACTTGATCATTCTTAATTTGTGCTCAAATCATCTTAATCCTTGTGACTTTTTAATTAATGTAAATTTCTAGTTTCGCAGTATCAAAACCACAATTTATGGATTTCTTAGTCGGGAGAAAGCCTACTAGAGACTATAATGCCAAATATCCATACATAGCTACAATGCCATCCATAAATCATCTAACGCTCATGATCTTTTGCCATCGGGTAACCCTTTAAACTGGTCGGCAGATCTAAATAAACGCCAGATGTTATCGACCTAGCAATCAGAAGAAATGCTCAGCTTTTGTATATAGAGGCTGTTAAGAGATGTGCGGATCGCTCCGACATCAATGAATTCAATTTTTGAACTGAACTATATTTTTATTAAAATGATTCCTTTTTATACATTTTGCCTTATTTACTTAGGATCTAATATTTACAAAATAGCGTGTAATGCTATAAATTAACATGTACATATTTTATCAATGTTTCTCTTATCTGCAGTTCACATGTTGAAGACCTGCATACCACTTGAAGAATTTGCATAGTTTTATCTGTTTTCTTACTGATAGTTTACATATGGTGTAAAATCTTGTCCCTTTGATAAGGGATGTTTGGGTTTTTCCTTTAAATGTGGACTGTATATATTTATCTTTAACATTTTCGTCTTCATGCTTGAACATTCTGCGAAGGGCCAAAGGTGACCGCTTGAAGGATCTTTTCTTCCAAGTTCATGTTTGAACAGAGGCTGAACCCTTATACGACCTCTTATTAGACCACTCACCCGTACTGATCCGTCTATTCGAAAGCCTTAATTTTAATATACCCATGGACATCATATACAACATATTGGCTTAATAAAAAGCAGTCGAGAATGGTAAGGCAGTAGGTTTCTAAAAAATAATTAAATAACCCTATGAAGAGTAGTTCATTGGGAACTCATTATATTTACATTTAATTATGAGTTATTTACTATTCTAAGGAAAGGGCAAGAAAAACATTAAGAAAATTAAGGCTTATTCAAAATATGGACAGCAAGTCCATCTTCCTCGCTTAGCTTGAGCAGACAGGGTCCCAGGGCAAGATGTAGAATATGACTATTAAGCCCCATATGGCTGTGGCTACAAGATATAAGGAAATGCCATAAGCAGCAACATAGAGGTAAAGCACAGAACAATAATTGAACTACAACGGAAAAAATTAACTTGAAAACGACCTAGCTGAACACAGTGGCCGAGTCCGCGCAACACAATAATCGCGTAATACAAACAAAATAAAAAATCAGATGCCCGTTTGGAGTCTGCGTCTATTGGAATAAAATACTGAGTTCTTTTCGTATAATCTAGTCCTTAAAAATTTTTGCAATTGTTTCGCAACTCGGCACAGCTGTCCTCTCCGTTCCCTTAACCCTTTTTAACCACCAAAACTATTACATGACTGACTCGCTTTTACCTTCCACACAGGCGATCGCAGGCGCTCCTGAGTTTTTGATGTGCTGAAAGCGGACACCCGCTGGCTGTGAGTGAGCTGCCAGAGGGAACATTTACGAACTCAGGTAATTCTGTTCAAAAAAGGCAAGCTCGTATTGGCAACAGATATTTAAGAATTCAATTTCGTGGTGACGCATACAAAAAATATGGATAGCCGGTTTAAAGTTAGTCGTTTTGAGGCTGTTGCTAGTTTCAAGTGCGCATACTTTCCACACCCAAGCCCTCCGCCTCTCCTATGCAGCGTTCAGGTGTCAAAAGACCTTGCAGTAGTAATTGCTTCTCACTCTATGCGTGCGTTAATGCTTGCTTGACAACTGCCTCAATAAGCTTTAAGTTCTTATCCCCAATATTTTCTGGTGCTTTGACACCATATACCATATTTGCCATTGGTTTAACGGAAACTATAGACGGATTCACACCCTAGCGGGAAGATGACATGGTATCAAAATTTAAAGGAGATATGGACAAAACTAATCGAGATAATAATATGATCCCAAATCACAATTGTAGTTTTTAACAGTTACGAAGAGCCCTAAATGTCGACATAAGACATTATTTCTACCTCCCCCACTGTGCGCGGCGAGTCACACAGCGAAAACCAAATGTATACAACTTCTCTTTTACTCGCGAAGAAATTTATATACTTTTCGGTACAGGACTTAATTAGTTTATAACATTATACTTCTTTATTTTTTCTCTGGTAGCATGTTAAAAAAACAAAGCACATAACAAAAGTTAAATATAATTAAACATAATTTTAAATCCGCCCGGTGACTTTGAACTGTAGAGGTAAATCCAAGATGCAATATTTAAGCAATATTAAAATGTTTATATAATTTAATTATTTAAAGCCATAAAAACGCTTGAATGGATAGGATAATACAAATCATTTATTCAACATTAATTTTTACACTCTTCTTTTCCTTGTTTATTTCAGTGTATTCGGCGTTCTGAGAAAACACATTTCCAGCTTTTTTTGTTGAAGCATCATTCACGCAATCCGAGTTAGATACGTGGTTGTAGACCGCAAGAGCTTGGGCAACAAACCCGGACACGTCTCCAGGATTTGACGGCAAAATCATTGTATTGTTAGACTTTGCCAATTTCTTAAAAGCTTCAATATACTGTTCAGCTAGAGTTAGAGATGCCGCATTTTTGCCGTCCTTAAAAAATGAAAAACATGTTGTATAGTTTTAAGCAATTACGATTGCATTGTTTTACGGTAATACATATCTAATTTTTACAAATGAAAAAAACAAATTTATGAAATATTTAAGTAATATTTTTAGGAATTCATGCTTCCCATAGTGCTTATTTATTTTTAGGGTAAGAGAGAATATTCTATATAATAGAATAAAAGCATTGAACTCGAGGTAACGAAAATCATTAATTTAATTGTGTAAAATGAGATCTTAAAAAGGATTTGTATATTAAATTAAATATTTATAACGTCTGATGAATTAGTAAATGTTCCATCAATAGTTATAATATGGAAAACACTATGTCAACAAAACGCTGTAATAGCTTAAAATTTTACTTAAAAGTAGGAATAACTATAATTTTGTTCAAGGCTTAAGAAGATATATAAAAACTACTTACAGCAATGGTTAATGATTTTGCAATAGCTTGCAGGCTTCTAGCTCTTGCGTCAGCAACCGCAATTATTGCAGCTGCTTCTCCACTAGCTTTGTTTATGTGTTCCTGCCTTTCCGCTTCTGTGAATTTAAGCATAAGATAATAAGTATAAAAAAATTTCTTAACATTAGCTTCGGCACACCGAAGAATATTTTTACATATTTATTCAAAAAATTACTCACATGTACTCATATATTTCATATGCATTCAAAAATTTTTTGCTAGTTAAGTATAAATAGTATAGTATATTAAAGGTTATCCCAGTAGAGGTCCAAATTGGCCTGCATACAAGCAGATACAATGATCGACTTTTTCCTCACAAAAGTAGGCTAGGGTACCTCTTGCCGCAAAAAAATCCAATTACTCTTCTGAAGCGAAGACATCATAGCAGCAACATCACGGACAAGACGAAGGCGTGGATCCCACTGCTTCTCAGCTTATCCAACTTCCTACTGGCCCGTGGCACCGCCCCCAAGCAGCACCACCTGCCCTAAGGATTCTCCCACCGCGATATGTGGTGGAAGGTGATTTATAATGTAAGAAAACTATATAATAGATGCAATAATGAGGCGAGAATGTATATAAATAATAAAAATACAAAAAAAAAAAAAAAATATTTCATTACATACCAGATGCAAGAATTCTTGATTTCCTTTTGCCTTCAGCTATATTAATTTCAGCTTCTCGAACTCCTTCTGATTCCAGAATTGCCGCTCTTTTTCGCCGTTCTGCTTCAACTTGCATTTGCATTGCTTCGTGTACTCTTGTTGGCAGCTATTGTTAGAGAAAACACCGCAATATATCTTAAATCATTTATTGTACTAGTTTGCATTCATACTTACTCTAATATCACGAATTTCGTAACGCAAGCAGGCAATGCCCCAAGCTTCGCTAGCCTTGTTAATTGAATCAACAATGCTTACATTTAATGACTCCCTTTCGCGAAAGACTTTGTCTAGCGACATCTTTCCCAGCTCGGATCTCATTGTAGTTTGAGCTAGCTGTGTAATAGCAAATTCAGGATCCTCAACGCCATATGAAGCTAAAAAACATATTTAACTAGACACAATTAGAACAAATGCGAGTTAGTTTACTTAAAAATAAGCCATCCAAAATGTCTCCTGACAAATATTTAAAACTTAATGAAAAATAGTTATTGATTGATTATAATCAACTCCTCCTCTAGTGATCATATCATATGAAATATACCTTTAAATGATCAGGTTGAAAAATGGACTAATATTTTGTGATTACCACGACAAAGAAAGCAGAAACAAAGGAGCAGTCACAGTTCTGCCTCATTTTTGAGTAAAAAATATTTAATTTTGTTTTTAAAGGATTACACCGATAAACTTCTTTTTATTTAATGTGTAACATAAGCATGTAATAAATGAAATCAATAATCACAAAGTAGGTTGTGTTATATGAACCTTAGGAGAAGCAAAATGGATGTAAAGAGACGGTTTACGGGTTATATAAATAGTGTTCATTTTTAAAAATTGTTATTGAGCTCCAGAAGCTTATTTGTCGTAATTTTGTATATTTTGTTATTATTTAAATTGATCAATTTTGGATATTATTGTTTTTTTGTTATTTAAAGAAACAGATTTTACTTACCTCTGTAAGGGTCAATTATTCGTAGATAAAGGACTCCGTCTATACTTAGTGTTACGTTATCTGAGGTTATAGCGCTTTGCTTGGGCACGTCTATTGCAATTTCCTTTAAGCTCTGAACGTATTTAATTTTATCTACAACGGGCACTAATATGTTTAAGCCTGGATCCAAAATTCTATGAAATCTTCCCATACGTTCCACAATCCATGCCTAGGAGGAAATCTTAAATAATTTATATATTTTTCTATTTTTACGAAACTTACCTCCTGTTGAGGAACAAACATTACAACAGTGTTAATTGGAGTGGAGGTCTTCTTTCTAATTTGAATGCCATTATAAAGTCCAGGCAGCAAAAAGTCTGGCTGAAATATTATAATGTTAGTTATTGATAAGCATTAGCGTAAAAAAATGATAACCACGTTAGTTTTACGATTTTAAGAAATGTGGAACGAAAGTAAAAACCTTCGAATTACATACATATATCCGAATTCAAGTCCCTTGACTTTATTCTTAACTATTTCGAAAATTTTCTATATAATTGTTAAAACAAAACTAACAACAGGGAATAGCAAATTTTGAACATTTAGTCTTACATGGATAAGTCAACCTACGTATTTAGTAGACTCGACACTAATTACGGAAATCTCTATATAACAATTTAGGTTTAAACAAAGTCAACTTACTTGTGAATATAATTTCCTGGCCCTTAATAAAATTCGCGACATATCTAATTTTGTTAATAAAAATTAATATTAAAAAAAACTTGCAGTGTTGTTACGTTCCGAAATGCCGGCACATTCGACAAGTGAAAGACTAATTGCTTTATTATTTGGAATGGTAGAGATTGTAAAAATAAAATCAGACAATTAAACAATTCTTTCAATTCGGGCAAAACATCTATAGTTTAAGTACTGCATAAATTAAGTACAATGCATAATGCAAGAAAACCTGCATATTTAAACCAGATTTAAGCAACGTGCTTATTTATTATGTCTGAAAGACAGAATTTGCAGGTTAAATGTTCTTTAAGTTCTTTAGGCAAAGGTGAACTAGTTCTTCTTCAAGTTAAAATATTTTGATTTTGAAACTATGGAATTGAAACTATTGAATTATATTTCAAACACAAAAAAATAAAGATCTTTGGGCTGTGAACTTAGAAAGGCTTAAGAATAGTCGAGTTTAAACATGTTGCGTTTGATTCACAATAAAACAAAGTTACTCAACATAGCTACAAGATCCCACCGGTTTCATACATCTCTAGCCCAAGCTGAGCTAAAAGTAATTATTATTATTATAGATATATAGATTTATTATTTTTTGTACTATCGAATTTGTAATGGCATCAAAGTAAAAGTTATGAATTTCATTTTTTGGTCGAAAAATTTGTCGGTATTTATATAAATTCATAAAATGATGAAATACCGGCTTCTTAAATAAGCAAGCTCGTTTAAAACTTTTGCTTCGTTATCATTTATTTTGGTATTTTTATATCTTAAACTACAAATAAATGATATGAGACTCATATAAAAAGTATGTAGGCATTAAAATTCAGATGAATGTTGATACATTTGGATATTCTATTTAATGTTTTTGCAATTTAATTACATAAAGCATGTAGTGCCTGCAAAAGCGGACAAATATGTTGGGAGGTGGTTCCTTGGGTGCGCTGGAATGGTTTTTGTTGCTGTTGGCCTTGGTAAGAAAATTCTTGTTTCATCCCAGAAAGTAAAGCCGGTAATGAATCGGTTATTTATTCTTTCCTTATACGTATAGGTGGCGTAACACGGCTAACAGAATCAGGACTGTCAATGGTTACTTGGAAACTAATGGGTGAAAAGAAGCCAAGTAGTGCGGATGAATGGCTTAAAGAATTTCAAAGATACCAACAGTATCCAGAATTTAAAATGTAGGAAAATCTGTTAGATCTTTAATAGCTTAAGAGTAATATATATTTTGTTTTTCTTTTAGGAAGAACTCTTCAATGACTCTGGACGAATTTAAATTCATTTATATGATGGAGTACATTCATAGAATGTGGGGCCGTGCAATTGGTGCCTTTTTTTTACTTCCAGCAGCATATTTTTGGAAAAAAGGATACTTTTGTAAACGGACCAAAGCCAGTGTTGTTCTCATGGGGACATTAATTGGCTTACAGGGTCTAATGGGGTGGCATATGGTTAAGTCGGGACTGGAAAATAGATTTAATGATATCAATGATGTTCCGCGAGTTTCTCAGTACAGATTAGCTTCACACTTAGCTGCTGCATTTGTGTTATACTCATTGTTTCTTTCAAAGTCTATTTCAAAGTTGTATCCATCTACAAGTGTTATTTCAAGCGTTAAGAGCTTAAATATTTCATCGCTTAAATACTTTTCGCATCTCACAAA
The DNA here is from genome assembly GCA_037075105.1 of Lissocephala sabroskyi. NCBI lineage: Eukaryota > Metazoa > Arthropoda > Insecta > Diptera > Drosophilidae > Lissocephala > Lissocephala sabroskyi. The sequence continues at coordinate 29,363 of JBAMCP010000517.1, read as the reverse complement.
AGGTGTCATATTTTTAACGGCAATATCTGGAGCTTTCGTAGCTGGATTAGATGCCGGTCTTGTCTATAATTCATTTCCAAAAATGGGCGACAATTGGATACCTGACGACCTACTGAAGTTCCATCCAAAGTACAAGAATGTAACAGAAAACCCAACCACAGTGCAATTTAATCATCGTGTTTTAGGAATTACAACCGTTTCCATCACAACCTTACTTTGGTTGCTTACAAGAAAAATGCAGCTTTCAAGGCGCGCAAAACTGGCAATTAATGCTGTTACAACCATTGCATGGATGCAAGCTTCACTGGGCATTACGACACTGCTTAATTACGTGCCAGTGCCCTTAGCTACTGCACATCAATCTGGTTCCTTGTTGCTCTTAAGTTCTGCTGTTTGGCTTTCACACGAACTTCGGTTCTTAAAATATGTACCTAAATAATAAAATGTTTTGTGCCTAAATTATAAAAAAAGAACTTTTGAATAAATTAGTCGTGGGGAACGATGAAATTAGTGAAATTGCATAGTGTAAACAAAAATAGTTGAGAAAGTCTACGCCACCGTTAATGGGAGATCAATTTATATACTCTAATAATTAAATATAATAATCAAACAAATCAAAGTAGTTCTTACATGGAAAATCGTTTGTATAAAAATGTCAAGGTAGTGTTCATAAGATGCCAACTAAGCGATAGTGTAACCCATTTAAAATATGCGGTCTAACTTGGACCTTTCCAAGGAGTCGATATGCTCGTGTTATACACATTAGCCAGGAGCGGGTGCTCTTGGCAACTCTTAAATAAAGAGATCTTGACCAACTTAGATCTTAACTTGAAACATAGCTTTGTGCATAATTTTTAGCCACGTTCGTGATATAAAGCTCCCCTCTTTCCCTAAAAAAATTAGTTCCAACTTCTGTTCCATTTTTTTAATTATATTTTATATTTAGAAGGCTTTATTTGCAAACTAGGTAGTCATCCCTCTTCTTTTATCTTTGTCTTTCTTCCGTATTTTCTTTTAAATTGTTTACTTATCCGGAATTGTGTACTAACTACCTTTTAGCAGTGTTGAATAAGATGTGAGTCTCTGATCTATACCGCAATTAAACCTCCTTTTCAGAATAGATCCGCGTTCTTAAAATGATAAAATGACAAATCCTATAATCACACCTAACAAATAAAACTATACTGTGTTCACACCTCTAATGCCCGCTCATAACTTTTTGTTCTATCCTGCTTAAAACTTGCAAGTCCCATTTCTCTAAAACATTTTTTGTTAAGCTTTGATTTGTTTTTTGGTGTCAGTTGGACTTTATTTGGTGTTTTGATGAAGTGGTCATAACTTCCACTCCCCACTTTATTTTTGTAATGAACCAAAAATCCCAAAACCATGTAATCCCCCTGACGTAGTTATGATCTCTTTTCTCTTCTTGACTCTATGAGGTTCCTCGCTGGGCGTTCCGAATTTACTATAATAAATACCCTTAGATACCAAAAGCAGATCTTCAATTTAAAAAATTACTGCCATTTTTGTTATAAATTTTGCGCTGCAAAGAGTAGTAAATCATATTCTGACGGCTTATGACAACAAAGAATATTGCAATGGAGTATTTGTTGATGACATGCAAGCTTTTAATAGGGTTTGGCCTGATGGCCTCCTGGTCAAAATAAAGAAAAAGCTGCCCGCTCCTTACTTCCTAATGCTACGCTCTTACTTAGAAAATAGGCAATTTCAGGAAGAGTAAGGTCTACGACCTCTTCTATTCATATTGTTAATGCTGGTGTGCCTCAAGGTAGCGTGCTTGGCCCCCTCTTATACACACTATACACTGCAGATATCGCAGTACCGGAGGATATCTGCTCCATTAAACAAAATAATGCATTGATAGCGTCATATGCGGACGATATATGCATATTCTACTCGTCGCCATGCGAGTATAAAGACGCAGATGGCATTCAGGAGTACCTTCATCTGCTCGAATGCTGGATCCACAGGTGGAATACGTAGGTAAATGCACCAATGTGTGCTACACCCTACGCAGAAAGGATCCACCAAGGGTCTGGCTAAACGGAAAGGTGCTGCCGGTAGCAACCTTGGGGACAAGCGGCTAACGTTTAAGCCACATATTACCTCCGCGGTCAAAAGCTGTAAATATAAGCTGTTTAGGCTATACTGGATGTTAAACAAAAAAAGAAGGCTGCCGTTAAGATGTAAGCGTGCGATTTATAATGCAGTCACAGCGCCAACATGGCGATTTGGCATTCAAATTTGGGGAATGGCTGCAGCGTCCAATCGAGTGGTACATCCGTGGCGACTCCCTGCACCGAGATCTCAACGTGGAGATGGTTGAGCCACAAATAAACCGACACACAAGTCGTTATGATGAAAGAATAAAAGCTCGCGTTAACAGATTGGCGAGGCCATTAGCCGAGTCCTGTACATTAGTTAGGTTAAAACGTAGGCATTATAAGACTCTACTATAAGTATTTCTTTAAACTTCTATTACAACTAATAGGTTAAGTAGTCTTAATGGTTAGGCGTATTTAAATATAAGATATAATATAAAGACCGCGAAAGTGAGTTGATTCTTTGCTAAATAAAGAAAGAAAAAAAAAAAAACTGACATACTAAAACAATATTTAAATTTTAAGCAATTTCATTTATTTGTTATAAGGCAGTTTATTCGCATGCTATCTTTCCATCAAAGCTGCTCAAGGCCACTGCAAATGCCTGCAATGCACACATGGGATAACGAAAGTCCATGGTAAAAACGTCATCTGATGTTCGGCCAAATTGCATTACAATATATTCCGGGTCTGAGTCGTGAACGAGTTGAAAGTTTTTTACTGATGCTTGCGTAACTCGACCATGAAAATTAAGCACATAAGACTGGGTTTCATCATTCCAAACAGGCGTTTTGTTATGCAACTCAACAATATTGTCCATATTCTAAATAATATATTTTATTATTTATAATTAAAAACATAAATGTTTGTAATCCATACTTTAACTTTCCACAAATCAAGAATGCCCTGTTGCTTGGGATCTGATGAACTTATCTTCACTCGCACGTCATCTTCCGTCATGCCTGGTAAAATTACTGTCATATTCCGTGGCCCCTTAAAACCCAGAATGTTTGTGTCCTAGAATATAATGTTTGAAAATTGTATTTTTCTTTGATTATTGGAAGAGCGGAAAAGTCGGTTTTAGAAAGTAACACGAATTTCATAAATGTCAGAAACCAGAAAGCAGCCAATTAGATTTTTCTGTACTACTTATGCCTTAAAGTAAATGTAGAGAAGGCTTAGTGTTATTTAGTTTCTGAGGCCATCAATAAAAATCTAATAGTGCACTATTATCATGTTTAAACGCGTGTTTAAAGTGTAAAGTTCATGAATTTTGTAATAATAAAAAAGGTTCATACGAAATGAAAGAATAAAAGAATACATTTTGTGAAAAATGTTTAAGCATAATATTTAACGAATAAGGTTCCTATTATAAAATGCTATATAAAATATCTCTCAACAATGTACTTTAAAGATTGGATAGATAATCAAAACCCAATCTTGTATCTTAAATATAAAACATAAATATTCAATAAACTTGTTAAAAAGAAATCAAATAATACATTAAATAAGATAATTTTAAGGCTACACTTACATAAATTATAACGGCCAAATCCAAGCGGGGGCTGTTAACGCTTTCTTTATTACCGTTATCGAACACTGTAAAAGATGTTCCAAAAACGTTTGATCGAACTTTTCCGCAAAAACCTTCGGCATTGCGAGAAAGGTCAGTGGGGTCGCAGCTAACGATGTAGTTTGATGTTTTGCTCTTTTTTCTTTTACGTCCTAAAAAATAATTAGTTTTAATAAATATAAACATATTGTGATTATTGCAGTCGATCTTGTCTGACTATTAGATACCGTGAACTGGCACTTGCTGCTGCTGATATGCGGACTAGCAGACATTTAAAAATAATCGAAATGGAAAAACAAAAAACTTTGTGCAATACGGCTCGTAAAATAGGTGCTTCCTTGTTTTACTATTCATAGCCAAATTGATATGTTTACTAAATTCGCCACAGCTCAATCAGAAAGTGTGAAGAAAATGCATTTTTTTTTTTTTGCTGATCGGGAAAAGAATTTTAAAATAAATTTAACTTAAATAAATATGGTATTCTCAAAAAAATTAAAATTAAAAAATCTCCAGAAAATATATGAAACATAAAAATAAATAAATGAAAAGAAGTCCCTGAAATAGCTAATGGGTTAAAATAATGCAAAATTGTTAATCAATTTAATTCTGCGCTTATGCAATCCAAATAAGAAACAAATCGTAATAACAACATAGCCATATAAAATCAAGTAAGGAAGTAAAAGTCTAGCTAGACCGACTGTGGCATACCCTATAATTGTGGCTTAGTCACATCGGCCGTCTCTACCTATCCTTTCCTCCCCCTTCCACTTTTATATATGCGCGACCGGCCGGCCGCGGCCAATTCAGCGGTTTTTAGGCCCCCATCCCCTAAACATTAACTTGAATTTACTCCGTTGATTATGGACGGACTCCGTCAAATTTGGCATCAAACGCAAGGTACTTCTAGTCTTCACTCTCCTTCTATACAAACTTTTGCAAAATTTAAAGAATTTTAGCTTTTAAACACATTTATATGCTTGGGCGGAAACGGGGCGTGGCAACAAGGAAAAAAAAAACTTGATCTGCATGCGGATATAACAAATCTAAATCCCCAATTTTTTTTGCTCTAGCTCTTATAGTATCAGAGATCCTTTTGTTCATATGGACAGACAGCAAAAGAAACCGACAGCTGGCGGACAGGCAGACGAACATGACTAGATCAATATATTTTTTGATTCTATCCAGTATTGCAGTAAACTTTTGGAGGTATTTGACGTATCCTTCTTTTTGTTACATACTTTCGCACGAATCTATTAACCCCCGGCAACCTTCAGGTACACGGTATAAAAAAATGAAACAAGCTTGTATTACGAAAGTATTTAAGATGACGCAGTTCACTTTATATAGTTTGACATCCCTTTTACACCAGTACACAGAAAATTAAAGATTTAAAAATTTAAATTTACCTCCGAGTAAAAAAATTTTTTTCCCACAATCACGTTCTAAGTGTAGGTAGTAAATAGGAAAAAGACCTCGATCCATGCCTTTTCGGTCTCTTGTTATTCTGCATTTGTACAAAATGCCCTGTTGTGCAGGTTGCATAACGAAATGCTCAATCTGCCCGACGACGTCTCCTTCAGTCTCGACACTATTCTCGAAACCTCCAGTGTTACCAACAACAATGTTAAAATCGTTATTACTTTTATGGTAATCTGATGATGTTAAAGGGAGGTCGCTTGAAATATTACTGTTAGTGTAGTCATCAGTTTTTAAATTTTGGCTTCCTAAAAACGTTTGCTCATTCGGATCTTTTTTTTTGACATGGTCAAAAGTCGAAAGTTGCTGAGAGTCCTTATCTAAAACGGATTGAATATCATCGTATGTTCCTAATTCCGTGCTTGTTTGTTGCGCATAATTTACAATTTCTTGTGGTACTTGATCGCTTAAATTTGAGTTAAATAAATTGCCGGTGTTTGAGAAATGTAAACTAGTAACCCGATTTTTTGTTACTTCATCATCTAGAGACAAGTTTGTGGACATTTGCTTATTGGATCTATCAATATTGCTATTGCTCTTTTGTATTCCAGCTACCGGGCGACTTATTTGAATATCGCTAGCATGAACCATTCCAGGAGATGCTCGTTTTTGTTTGATGTATGCATCCATTAGCTTTCGCTAAAACCAAATTTAAATATATTGCATATGTACGCATTGAAGTATTTGAATTATAATTATGTTATGTTTAGCTATGTTATGTTATGTAATGCATCGTATGTTATGTGTTAGTGGGTGAGTTGTTGATTTCCCAAGAAAACAACATTTGATATATTGTGGAATTGTTTGTACTTAATATATTTTAAGAAAATAATAGCTTGGTCTTCTTAAAATATATGCGATAAACATAATACCAATATAAGCTTAAAAAAAGTTTATAACTACAATACAAGATATTTCATTACATATTAATAATATGAGTACTAGAAATTGATTGCGTTGTAGCATTAGAGCTTTTCTCCAAAGGACATTGTAGATTAAAGAAACTTGGTAAATCGTCTTCTAGTTCAAAAACATTGGTCTTATTTTTGGGCAACCATAAATCCATACGATCGTATACAACGCCAGTGGTATTAAGACCCAAAAACCAATTAATTGAGGTACGATCTTTTAAATCCGATCCCCACAGAATGACTAGTGGAACATAGTTTTTTGCTTTCAAAACCAGTGAAGGTTCAGCTTTTATGAATACAGCATTCGGAACAATTCCAGCTAAATCAAAAGCTTGTGCAAAGTTAATGCTTTGAATGACGTTATCGCTGCGCGGATCTGCATATACGTTTTCCTTGCTGGAAGTGAGGAAAAGGATGGGCAGCATGTTCTGTTTGAATCGAAGTAAGGTACATAAATCTGCGTCAAAACTTTTAATAATGTTTAAGCGACCACAACCAGAATTTAAAATTACATTTAAAATGTGATCAACATAAAGGTTTTTGTCAATAGTCTGGACACTTTCAAGAGTACCATCTTTTCTTTTTTGGGGCCACTTAATTTCAATGTCAAAACCTACTGTTGCATTAATTTGTGCGAAGAAATCTTCCAAAGTCGGAAATAAGCGGTTATTAGTTTGGTTTACATTATTGTGCGCTGCGTATTCAACAATCCTAGTACCTATCACTTGATAAGTCTTTAAATTTTTTAGCTGTTCGTAAGTTAAATCTTTTAAAAGCACTTCGGTTAAGTCATTTTTGTTCTTTGGGGTTTTTGAATCCATACACACGTAAATAAAATAGTCATGGTATATGATTGGAACCATATCACTGGTTAGATGAACATCAAACTCGACCATATCAGCGCCCAATTGTCCGGCAGCAATCATTGAGGCTACAGTGTTTTCATTCAGAGGTGCCTCATTGGTTGCCATTGTTAGACTCTTACCTAGCCCGCGATGACCAATTTCTAAGGCAGTCCAATTCGATCGCCAGTATTTGGAAAAACTTGTTCGAAAATCCAATTTATTGTTGGTCATTGGTTTAATAATAAGATATTGGATTTTTAGTTGTCCGACTTCCTGTAGCCAAATAGGGGATAAGAGATTTAAAGTAAGATCACCCTCACTGTGCACCAGAGACGACGGATGTATAAACCCATAGCTGAATTGGCGTACTAAATTATCATCAGGATATGTGGCGAAAATCTGCACTAAAAAGGCAACTTTATCTAACTCGGCCATTGTAACATGGAAAATGAGAACTTCGTCTTCTGAGTTTTCAAAGTGTTGCCCGAATTCTGGCTGAGCCCGCAAAATACTATTTCCATACATCATTCGGACATGCTCGACTCGAGCTCGGGATGAGCTTATAATAGGAGACAAAGTCCGTGGATCAACCGCTTGTACTCGTAAGGACAATGTTACGTTTGCAGGAATGTCTTCATACAGTTTCAGAGGGTTGCGAAAAAGCTTTAGTTGCACAATAAGTCCGCTGTGCAACCACCCGCGGGTCAGCTGCGACAAACCATCTATGCTCCCAAGTACATCATTACGAACCGTGTCTTCTCTAGTGCTTATAAAGGCCCGCGGACGAGTATGAGGCTCCCACTGAAGAATTTGCCGATCGTTTTTATTATTTATAAACGTTGTGAAGTACCGATACTCCACACTTTTGTTAATTGGAAGTTCTATAGTTCCTTTCCAGATATTGTGGGTTGAGGTGCGATTTAAAATCACACTGCCCTCGACTCTCCATGAACCCAGTTCCTTAAGGTTTCCCACAAGCGCTATTTGTTCGTGCTGCAATATTTCTGGAACTTGAACAGTAAAATTGTATTGCTGCAGAGCAGTCCGCCTTTGCTGTGCATATCGTCGAGCGGTATAAAACTTTTCATAATAAGAGGTATCACATAGAGCGGTCACAGGAAGAAGAAATACGGTTACCCAAATAAGAAGAACTATATTCATTTTTCACTTAAGCTCCAGGACGTGCCAAGTTGAACTGTTAATAATTTAAAACGATTGCAATTGTATCATTTCATATTGAGTACGTGATATACCAAATTTACTACATACTTGAGTTAGAAAGATTGCTTATCGTTATCAAAGTGTTTTAAACATTGTTTTGTTGTGATGCTAAGCCCCATTGCAACACTAGTATAAATTGCCCAATACATGCTATTTTGTTATAAATTTATGCCCACATTTGTATATGGATTGTGCACTCGAAATTAATTTATTGTGACGGCCGTTATTTTGCATTCCGCACTATGGTTTTTCTGCAATTCAATATGCCCAATATCGCAACATTTTTGATACACAAGCATGTAAAGCATAATAAAGCTACTGGCTGTGGCGTAAAAAATAGTCAAAAGCTATTTGTAATATTTTTAGGTATAAAATAAGTTGTATTTAGGATATAATGCGTTTAGGTGTTATTAAAATCATATCAGAAATAATTAATTATGAAAATATTTGCAGAACTTTTTTAACTAACAAACTAAATTTTAAGTGTGTATACAACTTTTTGGAAATATGTTTGGACGTTCCTTCTTGAATCAGAGAACCAAGTTCCGTATTGTAAATCTGAAGGGTATATACTTTTCGGTGCGTCAATAAGTTTCTATCACTTAATTTTTGCTAATATAAAACCTAGTAAAATTAGTCGAGGGATGTTTTAGAACTAACTACCCCTCGGTGTTTTTTTTTTTTTTTATTTTGCAGCAGAAGCAACGAAGCCACTCATATTTTGAAAATATTTAGATTAATTTGTTAGATTAGATATAAAGAAAACCGAACTAACTCTTTTTCTATATACTTTGCGATCTTAACTAAATTAAAGTGTCTTCAATGTAAATCTAAAAATTGTAACAATTTTAATATTATCAGTAAGGACACAAGTCAGAATTTAAGATGTTAAATAATTCTGTATCTAAAGATGGTTACAATGCTCCTTATTTTTGACACAATAATCGCTTAAATTGAAGTTTTGAAATGTTGAAAAATAAGTAAAATAAAGGGATCAAAAAGGTTTTCACATGGATCATTCGTTCAGATTACGTTGTTTGCGTCACAAATTCTTTAATGGACATGGGGGCCATTGTCTAAGAAACTGATGCATTCAAAATTAGATATTATGATTAAAACCACCGAGTTCACTGAGTTGGAAGATCGTTAGAGTTTGAAATATTAAATGATATTAAACATTTCATTTAAAATTATATATCTTTGTATTTTAAATTAAACCGAAAAATTACAAAAATATTGTGTTGCTGTAGCAGGATATGCATGGTTGTCTAAACAACGGATATCAGATCTATTATAAATATACGCACACACGTATACACACATGCAAGCAAGTTAGTTGCACCTTTTTTAATAGTAATTTTTTATAAACTTAAAGCACTTATTGAAAGCTGCGCTATTTTAGAATATTTTCAATAATTTTCTTAAAAAGAAAAACAATATTACCTGCTGTTCCATTTTTTGGTTGCGATGGTTTATATTGGACATTGTGTGATTTTAGAGTTTCTTCAGGGTAAAAAACACGTTTTTATATTACTTCTGATTACGAACTTCAAATAGTATGTTAAGTTTAACGCCAGCTAAGAGCCTAGTAACCTGAATGGATATAACACAAAAACGCTTAGGAGCTCATTCTGTTTTGGTTATAAAAGGGTGGTTGAGTCAGAATTTTATCGCTAAGGAGAATTTATAAACGACGCTGCAATAAATACTACATAGTAATCAAACATTTCAGGGTTCGCGTTGCGCATGTGCGTTAAACGAGGGTGAGAGTAGTATAAATGGTTGTTATGAAAAATACATACGGTACGTAAACGGTATATATAAAATCATGCTCTTCATGAGTAATATCGGCATATAATTATTTTATTGAAAATTAAAGAGAATATGAAACCTTAAAAGGGAAGTAGGCATATATTATTTTTAGTAAAGGGAAAACTGGGAATCTTTTTTAAATCCCATTGTCAAGATGAATTGATACAACCTGAATTTTTGGAGCTATCACGATAAAAATAAAGAAACTTCCAAGCAATCAAATTTAGTTTCACTTACTCTTATCAAGGTTGCTTAAATTCTTTAGGAAAAATACGTATGGTTCCGGCTTCATTTATTTCATCTATTGAAACCCGCAAATGACTTTCCTCGAATACTCAAAAGCGTTTTAAGAAACAACATCACAATTGTTAAAAAATATAAAGAGATACAGCACTACCAACACTGTGACCAATTAAATATCCTTTAAAATATGCCTTCCCTGCATTTCAACCGTGTTTCTCAATTCCAAATTTGAACTGTTGATTTATGAAGCTAATGTTTGAGCCTATTTGTTTCTCCACCCTCCTATGAACGTAAATATAGAAACAGCCGTAATATGCTACAATCTATTATTTCACATTCTTTATTCTCTTTAATTTCTTGGAACCCAATATTGTGGTAAATTGACTATGATTAAAAAACAGAATCCATTGGGGCACGTACATTTTTGTACATGCCTAACAAGGCATTATATTATCTAAATTGTATATGTTATTTGTTGGGATTTGGGATTGGATTTACATGTTATTCATTAAGGTTGCTGCTATTATTTTCTCCATCTTGCTCTATTAAAACTTGACGCTTTGGTTGAGGGGAGCTGTTATTGGTTGGTGTAAGTATTTGTGGTGCCCTTAAAATTGAAGTTATCTGGGGAGTCACAGAAGAAGATGGGTTAACATTCAAGTCTTTCTTATCGGGTACATTCAATCGAGCATCACGCAAAGAAGTATGTTCTGATGGACTTAAATGTGAATTTATCTCTTCATTTGATAGATTCATGCCTATTGTGGCACTGACCTTAGCGCTAGCGTGCTTAAAATGATCACTGAGTTTTATTTGGACAACGTTTATAAACATGGAAGTTAGGGCAAGGCCAAAAATAAGGTAAATTATACTAATCATCATATAGAACGGATTGTTGGGTACCATATCACCAAATCCAATAGTTGACATAGAAATAAATACAAAGTAAAATGCTTCTACGTAAGTCCAGTCACGTTCCAGAATAGTATATCCAAGAGCTCCGAGCAAAATGTACGCAATAAGCAGCATTGAGGCCACTGATATAGGTAAATTGAATTCGTCATCCACTTCAAAATTTTCTGGGTATGGTGTAACGGGAGTTCCGTTGTAGGATGTTCCAATAGATTTCCCCACTTCTGAATCCTGGTGAGTATCACTTTGTGGCGAATTCGCAATATTAAAGAACATGCTTGGGCGTCGTATTGCCATATCATAAACCGTGTTTATGCCCGTCATGGCGTCTCGAATTTGCTGCTGCTTTCGAATTCGACGACAGGATCGCGTGTAATATACCCTTCTAACGTAGGCCCATAGAAATTTGATACAGCGCGTAAACAATTTTCCAAAATCCGCCAGAACGATTAAAAACAATGGAATGCCAACAATCGCGTATATTATAGTCAGCATTCGACCAAATGTTGTTTTTGGTGTTATATGACCGTAACCTGTAGTAAAAAAAATAAACTTATAGCTTATTTGCAAATTTACCTTAAAATACTACTAAGATGCACTACTGGTATTTAGAGCCGTTTACCTATTGTCGTAATAACAGTCCAGCAGAAAAGAACACAGTTAACAAAATTCCAAGACTTTTGACCTGGGATTTGCTGAAGCCCTTGTTCAGCTAAAATACTCAGTTCATCTTCAAATTTTTGAAGCTTCTGTCGTGCTAATGATTTCCATTCATCTTCTCTAATGGTTTTAGAAAATGAAATGATTAAATTAAGGGCATCTGAGGAAAACTACTTTCAGGTACCTCATTGTTTGACCAAGAGTCCATAAGTTTTCTATAAAATCACGCTTAACTTTCCGAATCTCGCACCTGTAAATATTATCAGACCGGCCCTCTGTGTATCTAAACATAAGACCGCCAAAGCCGAGCAGAAGAATAAGTTGTACTAAATGAATTATACAAGTATTACGCATAAGCATAATGCTTTTAATGTGTTGAGGGTAGTTAAGTTTTAGGTATTTCCATTCTTGTTTAGCCTCCGTCCAAAATTCCACCAAAAATTTTTGATTTGCGATATTTTGTGAATAAGAACATGAACTAGGATGTTCCGCTATTTGTACACTATTAGCAGTTAGTTTAATACTGCACATCATTTCATATTTTTCGTCTGTTTGAGATGAGCTTGCTTCCAATTGTGTTTTTCGTCCGTTGGAATCATCTGTTTTTGACGTTTCAGAAGTTCTTGACTTTGATCGTCGTTGTGGCCTTAATTGGGGCAAACCGTTATTTTCTCTCTGGGAAATTTGCCGTTCTGGTACAATATAATTAATATTGATAGCATTATCGACTGGTGGGGGAGGTGGAGGACCACGAATATTTGCTGCAACATACTGCACGGAGCTTTTAGATCTTACAATTTGCTTTTTCTTATTTTTAAGTTTTTGAGATTGGCATTCTTCTGTATCTGTGGATGCAGATAATGATTGATGTGTGGGGAATTCATCAGTTTTTCTATTTCCAAGGTCTACAATTTTTATTGGTAAGTCCCTACACTGAACTCGTAGTTTATGCAAATACTGCTTTTTCTTTTCTTCATCCAATGAGACAGAAGCTCGTTCATTGAACCTACGCAAATTATCCAAAATCTGTTTGCGATCCTCATTATGCAATGTCTGCCGGTTCCGCATTATGTGCTCTAGCCTTTGCTTCTCAAAAATTTGTCTATTGGCATTGAAAGTAATTTTATCCCTCTCAAATTCTGAAATACCTTTTGAAAAAGTATTTCTGCTTGATTTTGGTCTTGCGTATTGTTGAATGAGGTCGGAGGAGTCCGTACTACAAACAAGATCTTTATCGTCAAACTGATCTTGATGTCGTGGAATAGAAAGGCTACGGTGCTTAAGGAATTCATTTTCTGTTGTCCCGCAGCTGTCCTGAGTGCGAGGTTGAGAGTGGCTACGAGCAACCAGGACGGAAAACGCTTTATCACGGCGGCGTAATATTTTACTTTCATGTGTGGATAGTTGAGCTGGAGAAGGCACTTGAAAGGGTGAACTAGCAGATGCAATGGGCGATAAATTTCGGTTATCCGTGTTCGCTTTTGACTGCTTTTTCAACATTTTAGCTGGTGAAGGCTCGCAAGTCTGCTTTTGTAAGGTTCGGCTCCTACGCTGAGGTTGTTTTTTCACATTTATTGAATCCTCCATTTTTTTTTTAACTCAAAATTATGTATTTATCTGTCTTTATGTTTCAATTTACAGTTTGTAAATGCGCTAAAAATCTATTTTTAAATTGTTTCGATCACTTTTCGGACAACCGCGTATTAATAATTATATATCTATATATATACATATATACTATTGGTCCAAATATTATGTATGTATATTGTTTTAAATTTTTTTCAAAAAGAATTTCAAGAACGGAGTCACAAATAACTTTTCGCTTATTTTTTCTCGATCTTTGGATAAGCTTGAAATTATGTTTGCATTTTAGTGCACGATTGTTTCATGCTTTCAGCGATATTCGAATTTGACTATTTATTTTTGGCTTTAAGAAATAATTGTGAACTTTTCTGTTGGTACACTATACAACAAAAAGTAAAATATAAATGAAAATTTATTTGATTTTAAAACACATTTAAAATTTTGTAATAACATAAAAAGAATTTCTGATTTCAAATTTTCTTATGTAACCCATTTTAATTGGAGAGAGTCCGGGTGATATATAACTACACTTTTCCATATTGTTTTTTTTTTTAAAGACGCTTTAGATACAAACAAAAGTTTCTAGTATAATTCATTTACTTCAATTCCCTTAAATTTGAGTAAAAGTGCTCCATTCAAATGCGAGACTTAATCACCACAAAATCAAAAAAATTTAGGGCACCTTTAAATCTTAAAGGGATTTACTCTATATATATTATATTATATTATATATTATATATATATATATATATACGTTATATTAAGCTTTTACTTACCTATTGTTGTGTAAACTGTACAACTGTAAACCATGGCATTCCAAAAGGACCAAGGATTTTTCTTCATATCAGTCTGATCATTAGTCAATCCTGAACGAAGTAGAGACTCTACCGCCGGCTGGTGTTTATGTATTATATTCAAAATTCGGCCATCAAAGTGGACCTTGGATAACTATTGAAAAAGGTCAGACAGGTAAGGATTGTGTAAGTCGCCAAACTCTTCAACTTTATAACTATATTTTAGCCCACAGAACAGTAATGCAAGGACAACCACAATTTGGTGTTGATATATTTGTAGAAATGTATATAAAAAAAACCCTTGCTAAATTTGTTAGCGGTGTTACATACTCACCACTTGCAAGTGCTGGTCTTTTGTAACTTGTCGCATGTCGTTGAAAAACTGTTTTTCTAGTTCCTGAAGCTCCATAAATTCAAGGTTTGCTTGGCGTCCTTAACAAAAGAATTTAACGTTAATAAATGTGATAGAATAAAGAACAGAAATTTTGTTTTCCTTACCTTCGACAGCCTTAAATACTAAAGCCCCACCAACACTATATAAAAAGACTACAAATAATAAAAATAAATGCGTGAACCACTTTTTGGACCATTTACTTATTTTATTGTAAAGCCCATAGGTAAATTTCTCTCCAAAACTCATGCCAGATTTTGTCAAATCAACAAAGCCCTCAAAGCCCTTTGCCATAAAATTTCCATTTACAAAAGGGTTTCCCACAGACTGCCAATAGGTCTGATGATCTTGCTCAGAGTAATTCGTTTGCGGGGTATATGGCTGCTGCCCAGTAGGGGTGCGAGGACCCAAAACTGGGCTTATATTTGCCATGTTATGGATATTGATTCTAGGGGGCCTTTGGGCTCGTCGGGGTTTCATTTCTATTGACTCTGACATTGTTGTTTGGTTGAACTACTATGTCCGTAAACAGGGTACTTTATGGGTTGAATGCCTTTATATAAAATCCAACAAAATATCAAAATAAAACAACAAATAAATAATCTTCCTTTCAATGCGGTGTTTTTACATCAGTTTTCCACTGATATATATTAACAAGCAAGTATATTTATATTTCTATATTTGTCGTGTGACTTATCCGGTTGTTCTTAATGTCATGCGCGCTTTTCTTAAATGACTGTCGCTTCCATCCGTTTCGTTCTTGATGTTAGTGAATACTGAAACAAGTGTTTTCACAATACCCCAGCATCATTTTGGCTATTTAGTTTTTGTGAGCTAGTCCAGTACAACAGATGCATGCAGCTACTTCAGTTTATTGAGAATGTCTGTTGCCTTTACCTAAAACTTAACTAGATGAAATGTAGAAAAAGAGTGTAGAACTCCGTCGTATTTGGGTGAACTTATAAATTCCTACTATGCTTATGGTTTAGTAAAGAATAGTCTATTAACTTGACTAAGAGACGATGTTTTTTTTTAAACAAATTTTCGCATATATACAACTTGTTTATTTTTGTTTTGTACGAAACTTGCTCTTGCATATGTATTTTTTTATTTGCGTTTAACTATTAAAGTGCCTGCCTCTTGGACAGACATTCATCAAAACAAAAAAAAAAAAAAACAAAAACAAAGATATAATAATTTAATCAAATTTTAATCAATACAAATTTTCAAATCAAAAATAATAGTCCTCGTGTAAATAAATCGTAAATCCTACATTCCTTATAACATTTATATTTTCTTAAAATTAAAAATATTAAATTTCATATAACCAGACTCTCTATCGACGGCAATTTTTTAAAGGCTAATACACTTCCCTGATATTTCGACTTCTTATAAGGAAGTTTGTATGTATACCTACTCTAAAACGCAGCCATAACTTTGATCCATCTGTTAATTAGATTACGTGACTATATGACCTAAATACTACATAGGAGCTGTATGAAATATTAACACGGACTTATTAAGGTTTTCGTGGTCCGGCCTTTTGAGCTTAAGCAGCGTTTATTGCACAATAAACTTTATTTCTAATATATTTACTCATTCCATATAAGGAAATATTTCCCTAAATTATATTTATAAATAGCTAAAGAAGCAAAAAATAATAATTCATATAATTTATAAGTGCGTCTAAAAAATTCACGCAATTTTCATATTTGAAGGTAACATTCTGCGCGGCTGGCCCAAAAATTTTTTGCAGAATTCAGCCTTTCTCAATGTTTTTAGATATCACAATATAATTCTATCTGATTGATCGAGTGGGCAGACCTAAACATAAACATTAAACAATTATCAAGAAATATAAATTTTTAAAAATCCAACAAGGATTAATGTCATAATGATTAATGAAGTATTATAATTTTTTGTCCATCGAAACATTTAACTTTTGCTGTATAGGGTATCCATAATACCCTCATACCCTTATAAGGGGCTTCTTAAAAACTTCAAATAATATCATGAAGTGTATTCGTATGGATTGGTGTCTTAAGAGAGAAAGAATTGATTTGGCTCCCCGTCCGTGCATCTAACAATTCTACTTTCAACTAAATTTATTATAGTATAAGTACAAGTAAAAGGTGTCGATAAAGTGCAGACCAGTTTTAGTTTGTAAATTTCATAGGTCATTTTCATTAATTATTCTTAGAATAATTTTGAGTTGAAAACAAAGTGGAAAATGTTTTGGAAATCCGTATAATGAGTATACATACATTTTACTAGATTCCCATTTTGGTATACTTTGTTTTTTATTGATGGAAACTAAGACTATTTGGGCGGAAAAAAGAATGACTCAAATCTTGTTGTTTTAGCCTTAAAAAGGAAAGAACCAAACAATAAGGAAGCCATAAGGGTTACTCATGATTTGGGCTATCGTAAATACATATTATGGTGCAAGTGTTTATTTTAAAGACTTTGAACTGTATAGTTCAGTTATTATTTTAAGGTTGGGTTTAAAAAAAAAAAACGAAAATGTCTCCAGTATACTCTTAATAGTATATATCCAAAACATTTGCGATGTTCGTTGTTCTTTAAGACTGGACTCCGAGCCTATGGGTTATAACTTGGAATCTACGAAAATAGAAATTTGTTGTAAGCTATTGGTTGTCGTGCGAACACAATTTGGAAAAACAAATCAACCCTAAAAAAAAATTATAAAGTGAAAGCAACTCTGTGCGCTTATCAATGATTTAAAGAAAGCTGGCAACACTGAACTCTGGTGAAACAAGAAAAAAAATTGTACTTGCTTTTGGCGAAAACAAAATAAAATATGAGTGCAGAAATAGCAGACGGAAGAGACGGCCCACCTCCAATCAACAAGCGGGAACTTGCCTATCTTTTACAACTTTTAAAAAAATATAAACTAAAGGGTACAGAAGAACTTTTGTGTCAAGAGGCCAATGTTGACAATCTAGACATATCCGGCTTTAATGTTGATGTACACGATGTGATAAGTTCAGGTCTGGGAACCAATGAACCAAAGTACTTAGGACACGAACTTGGTAACGCGAGGGAGGAGCCCTTAAAGTCGGAAAAACTGAAAAATGCAGCGGAAGCCTTGTCAAAATTTATTGGTGATGAATCCTTTGATTTGAAGAAGTACGAGAAATCTTATGAGGAATTACGTACTTTTGTGGACGAGTCTCTGGATATTTACAAACATGAACTGTCTATGGTTCTGTATCCTATCTTAGTGCAGATTTACTTTAAAATGATAGCAAGTGGACTCTTACAAAATGCACGAGAATTTATTGAAAATTATAAGTCGGATCTCGAAGGTTACCACACAGCCGATTTGCTTAATTTGCTTTTACTAACAAAACCTGAAGATCTATTGGAAAACGATTTTGTGACTTCGATGGAAACCGACAAATTCGTTATAAGAATGTCGCGCGATGCACATTCTTTATTTAAGAGACACATACAAGACCGAAGACAAGAAATTCTGGCAGATATAGTTACAAAATATTTGCATTTTGATACTTATGAAGGTATGGCTCGCAACAAAATACAATGTGTCGCCACTGCTGGCTCTCATATTGGTGAAGCGAAACGCCAGGACAACAAGATAAGAGTTTACTATGGGTTGCTTAAGGAAGTCGATTTTCAGACGCTTACCACACCAGCGCCTGCACCAGAGGAAGAAGACGACGATCCGGATGCACCAGATCGACCAAAAAAAAAGAAACCCAAAAAGGATCCGCTACTCTCAAAAAAACCCAAGTCCGATCCAAATGCCCCATCCATAGACAGAATTCCATTGCCAGAACTTAAGGATTCAGACAAGTTGCTTAAGTTAAAAGCTTTGCGGGAAGCCAGCAAGCGATTACCCCTTAGCAAAGATCAACTTCCATCGGCCGTCTTATATACAATATTAAATTCTGCCCAGAGCGTAACTTCTGCAGAGATTTCAGATGACTCTACAATGCTGGCCTGTGGTCTTAGTGATTCTAGTGTTCGGATCTGGTCTCTCACCCCAACAAAGCTGCGAGCTCTTAAAGATACTGAAGCTTTACGCGAACTAGATAAAGAATCATCTGACATCAACGCTCGAATGTTGGATGATCGCAGTGGGGAACTTACTCGATCCTTATTGGGCCACACAGGACCAGTTTATCGTTGTGCATTTGCGCCCGAAATGAATCTCATTTTATCATGCTCAGAAGACAGTACAATTAGACTATGGTCCCTACTTACCTGGACGTGTATAGTTGTCTACAGGGGTCACGTATATCCCGTATGGGATGTGCGCTTTGCTCCCCATGGTTGTTACTTTGTGTCGTGTTCTTATGACAAAACCGCTCGTCTGTGGTCAACAGACTCAAATCAATCACTACGTATATTCGTTGGACATCTATCTGATGTAGATTGTGTTCAGTTTCACCCAAACTCGAATTACGTTGCCACTGGTTCTAGTGATCGAACTGTTCGGGTTTGGGATGTTTTAACTGGACAATCAGTGCGTCTAATGACTGGACACAAGGGCACAGTAAGTGCATTAGCTTTTTCAGTGTGTGGACGTTATTTGGCCTCTGGATCGGTGGACCACAACATCATCATATGGGATCTGTCCAACGGATCAATGGTCACCACTTTAGCCCGGCATACCAGTACAGTTTCTAGTATTAGTTTCAGTCGGGATGGGAACTTACTCGCATGTGCTGGTTTAGATAACAACTTAACCCTTTGGGATTTCCAGAAAGTTTGTGAGGACTATACAGCAAATCAAATAACATATTCCCATCATTATGATGAAAATTGTGAAGACGTTTATCTTCTACGGACATTTCCTAGTAAAAATTCCCCCTTTGCAACGCTTCACTTTACACGACGAAATCTTCTTATGTGTGTGGGTCTTTTTAAGAGTCAAAATTAATTATTATTGCATAAATGTGTTCATATAAAAATCAGCATTTATTTATATAAGAAAAATTTTTAATTAAAAAACAAAATTTTATTTATTCTTCTGAAATACCAAACGTTCTTCGAACAGCTTCAAAGTTTTTAATGTTATAAACTGAGCAACGTGGAGGCTTTTCGCCGCCAAAAACTAAAGTGTAAGGATCCTCTGGACATTGACGCATGCACTGCAGCCGACCCATATTAAACTTATGCTCGTATATATGTTTAATCTCGACTGCAGAAAAATTCCAGATTTTCAAAGAGCCTTCTGTCCCAATTGATGTAAGCAAATTAGGCATTTGGCTATTAAAACAAATTCCTGAAATTTCTTCATCGTGTGCTTTCAATGACCATAGAAGTTGGTCTTCTTTTCGTTTGTCTGCATAATGTAAGCTCCCGTCGTTTGTGCCAACAACAAAATAATTTGATTCGGTTGGATGCCAAATTATTTTTTCCACATCATTACCTATATTCCATTTAATGTGCGATAAATTGGGTGTTTCTGAGCTACGGCAGTCAAAAAGACGAACATAGCCATCCGCACAACCCGTCAGAATGCTTTGTGCATCTTCGGGATGGAATTCAACAGATTGAACTTTCTCATTAAAATCAGAAATTGTAGTGTGCGGCTCTCCTGCATCCATGTCCCATAAAATAAGTGTTTTGTCCACAGATCCGCTAGCTAAAATATGTTCAAAATGTTTGTTCCAAGACAAATCTAGCACTGCATCTGTGTGGCCGTATTGGGGTTTTTTCTGTTTTCTGCTTCCTTTACATCCCAACTTAAATGTAGGCTCTATGGAATCTTGTATGTCGAGATCCCAAATAGTTATTATTGGATCCATACACCCAATGGCGCACATATTTCCGGGTTTATCGCTCCCCGCATCATGATTCATCCACTCAATACAAAGCGGAAAGCTTGGCAGCAAAAAGTCGTGATGCGTGTAAAGAGCTTCTTCCTCCTGATTAAACACCCATACCTCCATTGAAGCTGCATCATCTTGGATACGGCCAACCAGCACTAAGTTATCATTTGGTTTTATAACTTCGTCCTCGGCCTCAGAGTCGTTGTCTTCGTCTTCTAATTGCTCATCAACCTCTACAATATCGCCGATGTTTGCCACTGTAGAGTTTTCCTCATTGTCGTAATTATTAAAGCTGAACTCATCTTCGCGTCGGTCATCATCAACATCCATTTGCCCGCATTCTTGAGTATCTGAATTTTCTTCATCTTCGTCTTCCTCGAGGTGCTTCTTGGTGTCTGAAATAACACGTGCCAGTTCGGCCTGTGTCAACACAATTTTTTCTGGTTGGGACTTTGACACACCGCGTGGAACAAAACAAAGTGCTGGCACAAAGTCAATTGATGGTTCGGCCGGTCCTTCTTCGCTCATTTTGTTTTTAGTTTGTTAAAAATCTTGGTAATGCACAGGGCAGAATATAGCACCTCGCGTGGGTAGTTTATTTGTAAAATATAGAACTAGAGCTGTCGTATTTCTTAAAAAGTTGCATTGACACTTCTACGACAACATTCTAATATTTAGAAGCGCACCTTGCGCATAGTTTGCCCGTTTTGCGCATTACCACAATAAAAAGATGGTTTGCGACATTTAAATAATTATTTAAACAAAAAAATAAATTTACAGAAGCAACCCTGTCCAGGTAGTTTCACACTTATGTATATACGAGTATGCACACATTTACGTGTATTCCCTGTGAGAATAATGCCTATTCGAAGTGACAATTTGTTTTTGCTTTGATCTTACAAAGCTATTTTTATTAAATTTTAATTCGAATTTACATTTATATTGGCTTAATTTTGAAATGCAAACCGATTAGTGAGAATACAAGGCATTTCAAATCCTGCACCAAATAATAAAAGCACCGTAGCCCTTCCGGGTCCTTAGATCTGTTAACATCAACCAAGGAGCCCGTTTTAGATGTTGTAAAGGAAATATGTTCATCGCCAATAACAATTTCCAATTCCTGTTATAGATTAAACAATATGTTTTTAAGCATTTTAATCTTAATTGCGTAAAGTTGTCTTTACCTGGCGTCCTACACGGTCCGGTGGCGGCCACGGTAGATCATCTTCTTGCATTATTTCTGAGTCGATTATTATGCGCTTTAATTCTTCCATCACTGAGTGGTGTACAAATGCCTCTTTTCGGATCATGGTGTCGTTTTTATAATTTGAGTTATTGGCATATCGGAGTTTTCCATCGGGTCGAAACTCAAATTCGAGAAATTCATGTCCAAATTTTCCTTTATGGCCAACATAATAACGTAAATAAAAGTCCTCTGTCGACATGATTACTCCAGATTTTTAATTATTTAATTCTAGAAATTATTTTTGTACACCGGTAAGACCAACAAATACCCCGCGTTGTCGTTGTTTTGATGTTCCTCAAACGAAAAAAAAATGAGCGTAGAGTTGTCATGTTAACCAATATTACTTAGGGATGCCACACGGTAATTTTTCAATTTGCATATTTTTTTGCTTTTAAAATATTTCGTTAAAAAAATATTTTTAAAGCCCTTAATATTGTAAATTTTAATTAATAAGCCATCAGTTTCTTGGTTGCCTTATGCTAAATAGGTAAGCTTAGTAATTAAAAAAAAAAAAAAATATATCAATTGCGAAATTCGACTGTTTTTGGGCATAGTGTTAAGTTAATTATATGATATTAGATATTGATTATATTAAGCCAAAAGGGGGATTCGAAAACCTTTATTTTTGAAAAGCCACTTCATTGACTCATTTGAGTTTTCGTAAAATCTACTATTCTAGTATTCACTAGCGTATCAAATTGTTCCCCGACGCAGTAGAAAAATCCTCCTGGACAAAATAACGAAGATAGTCAGGCCAGGCCCTAAATGCATCCAATCCGAAATTATTTTATATATTTTCTTAATTATAACGAAACGCAATGCAACGCACTTTTGCTAAAACAAATTTCTTAATCGCACAAGGTACATACGTGAAGTCCAAGCGAGAATAAAGGTAAATCACTCTTTCTCTATATAGGCTTGGAATTGCGGCCAGTTTTTTTTTTTCTTACTTATTCAAATCAAAGGCCGATAAGCCGCGAAAAATTAACCCTGTTCGTCGATAACTAGCCCCAAGCTCATCGCCGGTACGTAGCTCAAAAGCCAATATCTTGCAAATATACTTGAACCCTTCAAAACATTTAAATTAATTTGCCAAATTTGGAAAATCAAAACAATTGGATTACTATTATTTTTGTTTTGGCGACTATTTTACAACGATATATCGACTTCCTCTATCGATTCTTGTTTTGTTTTTTTTTTTGTTCTAGTACTTAAATTTGCCAGAAATCCCGGAAACGGGCGTATGTTATATTAATGAATTTAGAGAAAATTAATTGTTGCTTAACTTCTGTGATATGTTCCTGTTTTACTACGTTATACATTAAAAATTGACTCCGAAATAGAAATTAACTGCGATCTCATTGAGAATTGCGAAATTGCTTTGCTAAAATATGTCGGTCAAAGTAATAGCTTTACATAAACACCCAATCTCCGCGCAAGGGTGCCGAGAGAAACATTGTTGCAAATACGAAACGAAAGTGTAAGGACTTTACACTGCGCATGTGCAGCAAATGGCGGGAAAGCTGAGACAATAATAACTGGCACACGTGCATAAGACTCCTAATAAAAACATCCATGTGTATGTATGCTTGAATATTGGCTGTAATGTTGCACGACACTCTTAGCTGTAATATTGTTTATGTTTTGATTCCACTGTTTAGTTTTGTAGCATGTATAAGTAAAATCGATGGAATTGAGTTTGTTAAAACAAACCCGGGAACAAACTCACTCTGTTCCAACGCTCTCCCCTATGTACTACGACGGGAAGAGGTTTGCTCTTCTACCGGCTACGAGTTTGTTAACTTCGTGCTTTGTACATGCAGTCGGCAATGGTATAGAGGACAGTAATAAGGCAACATTACTTTGTTGCGCAGTAACAGTTTTGTACTTTCAAAGTCGTTTTTTAAAAACTTATTTATACAAATCTAGAAAAGTATAGCAAACGGTTTAATATTTAGAAGTACACGATAAATGCAATAATATTTGAATTCATTCAAAATATATCTTTATTTCTCTCTCTTCAGGTAAAAATTGTGCAAATCAATTTCGGCATAAAAATGCAAACGAACACTCTTGCACAGAATTGCAAGGACTACCAAAAGAATAACTCGCCTTCTCCAAATTCAAAATGTCCAACATCTGCAAAACATTTGTCCTCCAATCGTAATTTTTACGAAGTAATATGCATTTCCATTGCATGCCTAGTATGCTACTTTAACAGCACACAATGTGGTCTAGTTTTTGACGACATAAGTGCTATACGCGACAACAGGGACTTGCGTCCAACCACGCCTTTGCGCAATGTCTTCCTTAACGACTTTTGGGGAACTCCGATGCGCAAAGAGCAATCCCACAAGTCATACCGACCGCTTACCGTTCTCACCTTTCGGTTTAATTACATTCTGCATGCTTTAGAACCGTTCGGCTACCACGCTGTAAATGTGATATTGCATTTAACGGTGTGTCTGCTTTGGCGTCATGTGTGCAGACTGTTGCTTTACTTATGCACAAAAGAGACTCACAATAACCTAATGTCGCCACGCAAAATAGTTCCGTTAAGTACTGCTCGAGAAAAGACGTGTTCTTTTGTGGCCGCGCTGCTTTTTGCAGTACATCCTATACATTCGGAAGCCGTAACAGGTGTTGTGGGCCGTGCGGAGCTACTCTCGTCTATTTTTTATCTGACAGCATTTCTTATGTACGTTAAAGCTGTGCGGGACTCTGGTAAGCACACTAATTGGTTGACTTTGGCCGTCTGCTTTGGATGTTGTCTTCTGGTTTCTATGCTCTGCAAGGAACAAGGCATAACTATTGCTGGTATTTGTGTGGCATACGAACTTTTTGTTGTTGAGCAACTTCGTCCTTTGCATATATGGTATTTTGTGTTAAGTGTGTTCGACGAGCATGGCCAGCCTTCGAAAATAATACCATTTAAAAACAAATGCTGGATAGAGACCCTAAAACGACTAGGGCTGTTGGTCAGTATTACAGCGGCATTGTTAGTAGGACGTGTTGTAATGATGGGGTCCCAACTGCCCATATTTACGCGGTTTGACAATCCGGCTTCCGCTGCAGATACACCAGCTCGACAACTTACATATGGACACCTGATATCTCTAAATTCGTGGCTTTTAATATATCCTGCAAACCTATGCTGCGACTGGACAATGGGTGAGTTTTAAAAAACCTAGTTTATCAGTCTGTCAGCCCATAAGGGAGATATAACTAATAATTTTCAAAGACTTGAAATATGTGGAGACAAAAAATTCCTCTTTTTCAAAATTGAACTGCAACATTTTAAGCTTTAAATATTGATGCCGTGAAGCATTTATTACAAGGAACTTAAACTGAAAATATTAAAACGCTTTTGTTGACATAGTTTTTTCAATCACCTCGCCCCCTTTCATTCAAACGCTTGGGATTCTTTAAAATTAATTTTAAATCGTTTTAAAAATCAAAAATTACATATATGTGAGACTGCTTGTAACTTTTTTTCTTGTTTTAAAGTTAGAGAAATATCACGACCCTTTATTTTTTTTTTCCTATAGGTACCATACCTCTAATTGAAGATCTTTCTGACATACGCAATCTGGCAACCATGTGCACATTTATTATAATCGGAATCCTGGTTGTTCAAGCTTGTTGTACAGCTAACGAAGTTCGATCTCGTATATTACTAATGGGACTGGCTTGGTTAATAATGCCCTTTTTGCCGGCTTCGAATATATTTTTTCCAGTTGGCTTTGTGGTAGCAGAACGGATTTTATATATGCCTTCGATGGGATTCTGTTTTTTGATAGCCTACGGATATGCACAACAATTAAGACGAGTTCGACCATGCTGGCGACCAGTTTTTCATGTGGGTCTGATATGCCTACTTTTGGCACATGCATCCAAAACCTACAAACGCAACCTCGATTGGCAATCGGAGTATTCCTTGTTTATGTCGGGGATTCATGTAAATCGGTACAATGCCAAACTATACAACAATGTTGGTCATGCACTGGAAAACGATGGCAAATATGATGAAGCTCTTTTATACTTTAAGCAAGCTGTTCGCATACAAGCAGACGACATTGGGGCCCATATTAATATGGGTCGTACTTATAATAATTTAAAGAAATATGCTGAGGCTGAACAAGCTTATTTGCGCGCAAAGGATTTGTTTCCAAAAACTAAGCCGGGCATGAGCTACCAAGCTCGTATTGCGCCAAACCATTTAAATGTATTTATTAATCTGGCTAACCTTATTTCTAAAAATCAAACCCGTTTGGAAGAAGCTGACTTGCTTTACCGCCAAGCAATAAGTATGCGAGTGGATTACGTTCAAGCCTACATTAACCGGGGCGACATCTTGATGAAGTTGAACCGCACCACTCAAGCGCAAAAAGTCTATGAACAGGCTCTCCTGTACGACAGCGGGAATGCGGATATATATTATAATTTGGGCGTTGTTTTGCTCGAGCAAGGAAAGGTGCAACAGGCAAATGCTTACTTTAATAAAGCTATTGAACTTTATCCAAATCATGAGCAGGCACTGTTGAACTCTGCTATTTTGCTGCAGGAATTGGGAGGCGAAGAAGCTCGCCGACTGTCGCGGTCTCGACTGAACCGAATCCTGGAATGGGACGTCTCAAATGAAAAAGTTTTTTTTAATCTCGGCATGCTGGCAATGGATGAAGCGAAATACCACGAAGCAGAACAATATTTTAAACGAGCCATTCATATTAAGCCCGATTTTAGAAGCGCACTTTTTAATTTAGCCCTTCATCTTGCCGATACGCAAAGACCCCTCGAAGCTGTTCCATATCTAAATCAGTTGATTCAATATCATGCTGCACATGTAAAAGGACTAATTCTTCTTGGCGACATCTACATTAATCACATCAAGGACCTGGACGCTGCTGAAAACTGTTACCTTAACATATTAAAATACGAACCGCGCAACACACAAGGCCTGCACAACTTATGTGTGGTTTTTGTTGAACGAAAGAGTATTGCAAGAGCTGGGGCTTGCTTGCGATACGCACATCAATTAGCACCTAACGAAGACTATATAAAGCGGCACATGCAGATAGTGCTAGATCGGCTTGTTAAAGTCGACCAGATGCCTAAGACTTCAGTAGAGTGGCAAGCTGCTTATAAAGGATACGATCCACAGGAATTTGCGACGCAAAAAGACCAGGCAAACAGCTAGCACTCACTTATCAACCATAACTTTAAGTCATTAAATTGTCTATAATTTCATTTTTGAATAAATAATAAATTTTAGTCGGTGTTAGGTATCTTTTTATGCAGGGGAGTACGCAGCACAACAAATAAGAGCGAGGCGTTATTATAATTAATGTAGTGCTTTATTTACATAATGATATAATTGGGGAAAATAGAAAGATTTATTAACCCATTATTCCCTCGAACTGATTTAAATTATAATGTACACTTTAATAAAGATAGGAATCTTTATATAATATCTAATTAAATGGATTTATGAGAGGGATGACCAAAAAGGTGAGGAAATATTAAATTATGTAACGTTACCCACACCTGACAATGTTAGACCCGACTTAATTTGTATTAAAGTTTCACGTATGACATACAACGGTTACGGCGATTCTTCTTATCACAGCGACCTATTCGTCTCACATGTCTCTTTCGTATAGGTCCAACAAATTGTACACTAGCGTTAATGCATTTTTTTCCATAACGGAATTACGTTTAACAATTAAAACCCATCCGCATATGAAATTTATCAGTGACAATCTACAAAATTTGCACAGTTTACAAATGTTAATTAATATTCTATGGCTATTAAAATCGTCTAAATATTATTCACAACGGGTTTATTATTCAAATTATTTATGTTGTACTTGAAGAGCGTAAAGCTTCAGTTGCTATATAAAATTACCCTGTAAATATTTGCCCTTACAAAACTTACTGACTTTTAATCGCTTACGCAAACCGCAAAACTTACAATGTATGGATAGGGGGTGCGGAGGTCTTTGAAATTTTTGCCAATGGTATACTATATATACCAGGATGGTTCTACCTCTATTTTGTTCACATTTTATTGCGGAAAAAACTTTTATAATAAAAAAGCGTACGGCTACTAATGATAATAGCTCCAATGAAAAAGTTTTAATACACTTTCCATAACAGGTAAATTTAATGTGACTATTTTTTTTTTCTTATTAAAGTATCACACAGAGACATACATGTACATCAATTACTAAATGCGAAGAATGCTAAAGTTGTTGCATATGAACAGAGAGAGCATTCATATTAAACTAATCTCAACACTTAATGATTACCCATTGGGTTATTGATCTTTGCGATGGGAAAAAAATAAGTTAAACAATGTATAATATAAAAATTCCCGTATATTTGAGTTCAAAATGAATTAAAAACTACGAATCTCTAATTGCCAGTTTATGTGATTTCAATTTTTTAAATCTGATATTAGGCATTTAATACGAAATTAAAATAGTAAAAACGAAACTCGCGTTCTTCGTGCATCTCCCTTGGCCCTTCGGGCCATCCCGTAATGTCACATACTTCCTTCGCTACTACTGGTTGTTCCTTTAGAGTCACTCATTCCTCCAGCAACGTTGTCATCTCCTCGAACTGATCCGGAAGTAAGACCGCCAGTGATCCCAGTTAAATTCAATTTGTACTGTGAATTTGAAATTAATAAAAAATATATGAGAGCTTCCGTTTCAAAAGTTCAATATAAGTATTATCTAAAAATACACTATATTAGAATCAACGTGCACACATGAACACATATTTAGCTACAATGCTAAGATTTAGAAATGGAAAAATTCAATAGTTTTATTGAGAGGAGAGGCTTGCAAATCGATCCCAACAATTCTGCAATTGAGTAAAATTCATGTTTTAAATTTAATCTTAAATCTAAGAGAGTGATACGCCTCGATGCATTTTTTCGATTTTATTTGCATTTCTCTATCTTCTATTCGAGCCTCGTCCTGCCTTCAAAATTGCAAATTTTTTTGTCCTATGCTTAATGATCCTATAGAAACTTGCCTATGATTTTGCTCTTATGACAAAAGATGTTCCGGTTTCTTTATCTGAAAAAACAAATAATAATTTAAAGCCACACCGACAAAATCCACTAACAACCAATGCGACTTATTTTGTCATTTTTTTAGCATTTGGAACATACTACGTTATAGGAACGAAATTCGCCAAGTTGATGGTTAAAAATGATACTTTACAGCACTGGCCACCAAAAGTCCTAAATTGCTAACTCAGAAATTTCTATAAAGCCATAATTCGAGTGAATTGGAGGATTGCTTTTATACCTTTTGGTTGTAGAATTTTTAGCATAAATGTTACTAAGCAAGTAAGGAAGTAACAGTTGAGCAAGCCCGACTGTGATATACCCTGTACCTGAGGCTTGGATCAAAATAATTTTTAATATTTGGAAACAAATTAAATTCTTAAAACAGCTCCGGCGGGCGTCTTCAGGTATTTGTTTGACCCCAGCCCATTCACTCCCTAATCTTTAAAAGTTAGCAAATGATAGGGCCACACGCTCATAATATGCGGGAAACAAAAAATTCCGCCACCCCACACTCAGAACACGTAACAGCGGCCGTCTCTACCCATTCTCTGCCGCCCCCTTTCTACTTCTGTGCGCGCGAACGGCCGGGCCGAAATCACCCATTCACACCAACGTTGCCCGCACCGTTCGCCGTGCTTCCTGACTGAGGTTCACACCACTGATACCACA
>JBAMCP010000516.1:0-47689 GCA_037075105.1 Lissocephala sabroskyi | reverse complement strand
ACTCTATTGCATAATAAAAGGGCTCTTTGTTTGCTTTTTTTGTTAATAATGCCAAGGAAGTTGGGCAAATCCGTTGGGCAAATTTGCAAAAGTTTGAATGCTGAAAAAGATGCAGGCAAACTTACTGAAATACAGGCTGTAGCTGGGAGAGTTGGGGGTTCCGGCTTCGACGGTTTCGTATTTGCTCATTGTGAGGATCGGTTTGCGTTTAACGTGTGTGGAAATCGGCTTTACTAAAAACGCGGAGGACGACTTGGTTAAACGTCTGTCGAGTACACGTGAAGCAATTCGAATGCTCCTTCCAATTTCTCTCCACATCAGGGCTACGCAAATTGGACTAACAAGGGCTGCACAAATGATTATACCAAATGATAAGTTTCAAAGCAACCCTAAGAGCAGTACTGGCGAGAAATCAGCAAGTCAAAATCGGCAACAGTTGGCAATGAAAAATACTCGAATTGATTAAGAGTATAAATAAAAAAAGGTTTAAAATTGGTTTGCCTTCGTTTAAAATGAAATATAAGTCAACCCTATGTCCACACATATTTCGATAAAGTCGAATTTTTTCTCGATAACACCACTGGCATTTAAACGAATAGGTGGATTACCACTCAATGAGTTGATCGTTGCTCGCCAAGTTTTGAAATTAATTAAATTTAAATAAACGTTTAATGTACAGCACCCCTGACACGGACACACCCGACTCACGCACGATAATTTTAGTCGAAATGGAGATGCCATCTCTAGGTGGCATTCCCCCATCTCTTGATTGTTTATTTTCGAATTCGAATTTCGAACAGAGCGGATAGAACTCAAAAGATCCCACCCAGAAATTTCTTGCGCGAATTAATGTCATATATATCTTATTTTATTTTATAATAAAGTCACATTATAGCAACACTAGGTTTGAAATGAATGTCTAATCCTTAATGGATCTTTGCTTTGAATCGAGCTATTTTAAAAATACTTCTGATCAATGCTGTGTGTATAAATCGAAATAAAATGAGTTGATGATTTTCTTTACCTCTTAATTATCTTTTGCATGCGTTTTCTGGTGTTTTCTTCCGTTTTCTCGAATGTGTGTATATTGTACTCCTATGCCTAGTAAAATAATTAACAAAACAAAAAAAAATATGACAAATATTTTTTATACATCTTATAATTGTTTCCGAACCATTTCCGACAGCATTGCAGACTCGTTGTTGCTCATAACCGCGCCACCGCCGCCACCACCCGCTCCCCCAGCACCGCCCCCGCCCCCAGCACTATTCGAGGGATCCTTATTCCTATATGAGGCATTTGGAGCACGCTGAATTGTTCTATCCTCGTACCGAGTCCGTCCCTGAGAGGCCATTGGTCTGTTCAGAGTGTTGTTAGCATTATTTGGAGAGCTGGGCGGGGTGTTGTGGGCGGTGAAGTTCTTGTTCACGAAATCCTGCTCCTTCCAGCCGTTCTTCTTGTAGACATCGCGCAGCTCGTGATGCTGCCACATTGTGTATAAAACCTGACTGGCAAACTTAATCACACACGTCGTGTACTTCTCCTTGCGTTTGGTAATGTTCATAAGGCGGTCCACTCCCCCGGCATCGAGCAGGGAGCGCGAGAACTCCGGATTCTTCTTGATCACCTCGTTGATGGTCGCTAATACTGCGGTGATGGTGTCGTCCGAGGTGTTCTGGTCGTGCTGGGCATTGCCCGAGGGCAGCTTCTGCACCAAATCGCGCATGGCGTACTTCCCGATCAGCTCCTTGTTGCGCTGGTCAATGGCCAGATTGCGCAGGGCCGTGGCCACCGCGCACACCACGCGGTCCACTTCCATGCGCAGCAGCTCCACTAGTATGGGCAGGCCCTTCTCCTTGCGTACGGTGGCGCGGATGTCGATGCTGGGCTGCCAGTAGCAGGCCGACAGGTTCTGGATGGCCCCGGCGGCCGCCTCCAAGGTCTCCGGGTTGGAGCAGCTCTGCAGCAGGGACAGATAGTACTGGACCACCTCGGGCTGCCAGAGCTGCTCGTAGCCCTTGTTCGTCTGGTGGTTGCTCGAGCTGTTGCTTTTCGAGTATTCCGTGGAGAAAATGTAGTCGTGCTGGACGTCGTTCTGGGCCTGGGCGGTCTCTCGTTTCTTTTTACTGGTGCCAAAGCAGCCCAGATTCTCTCCTAGAAAAACCCAACACAATAAATAGAATCCAAAATGAATTAACGCTCCACTCACCCTTGGAGGACGAGGGCACCACGCGCTCCTGAGTTATGAACGGCTGCTTGTCGTAGTTGGGATCCTCGACCTCCTGGCAGCGGTACGAGAGGTTCCGCAGAATGCACACGCAGTTCTCCACGGTCTTGTTGCCGATGTTGTTCTTCTCGATGGCCGTGCGCACCACGTAGAGCAGGCACTCCACCAAATGCTCGCTGTTGCGCAGGCAGCCGCGGGCATGCTCGCCGGCGGAGCTGACGTTGCGCAGGACGCCGGAGGCATTGCGGAAGACCGTGGAGAAGCAGGTCTCGCCGCAGCAGATGGGATCCCAGCCGGAATGTGGCTTGATGATATTGCAGACAATGGCGACCAGGGCCTCGTCGATAATTGAACGTTTGATGTCCTCGCAGGAGGACATGTTCCACAAGACGCCGGTCACGAGCTCCTTGACTTCGGATTCCTGAGATCGGCACAGCAAATGCACCAAAGCGGCTA
Source organism: Lissocephala sabroskyi (assembly GCA_037075105.1). Lineage (NCBI taxonomy): Eukaryota > Metazoa > Arthropoda > Insecta > Diptera > Drosophilidae > Lissocephala > Lissocephala sabroskyi. Next base: position 45,006 of record JBAMCP010000516.1, on the reverse strand, counting down.
TGCCACCAGCGTTCTTAATTCCCCGCTTGTTCTCATCGTTCTGCCGGCCATACGACAGATTTCTCAGGGCCCCACAGGCGTTCCTGAAGGACAAAAACAAACGTAAAGAAATCCTAAAAGGATAATTGCGAACTTACTTGTGGATCTCTGGGGCATCGTAGGAGAGCAAGCGTATGAGCGGCGGTATGCCGCCGAGTGTCCTTGTGCGCTGCTTGTTGGGATCGTCCATGTAGCATAAATGCTGCAAATAGGCCGCGGCATTGGCCTTGATCGCATTGCTGGGATTGCTGAGGAAGCTGATGACCTCGGAGAGGTTGGGATCCCGCCAACGCATCGTCGAGCAAATGTCGCTGTCCGAGCCGCCAATGAACTCGTCCTTCTCCCCAATCCTCGGAGGCACTGCGTTCAGCGAGTTAATGGCAAACTGCGGCATCTTGTACTCATTCTGCCCGCCGCCAAAGGGCCGACAATGCGCCTCGCCGGCTGCCTCAGAGCCGTTCAAGTTGTCGTCGAACGGTCGCGCAGGGAATGGCTTAATAATTGCACACATATTCGGCATCCTGTAGCCGGCATCGGCCGAGTAAGTGAACGGCACCACCGACTCGTCCGTGTAGTGCGGCTCGACCGGCACCCCGGACACTCCGTAGTCGGGCAGCTCGTCGAATTGCGGATGTGGATGGGCCATGCGGTAGGCGATCCCATGGTTCTCCAGGCCCGGTATGCTCACCTCCGGCGGCCCCGGCTCCATCTGGCCCTGGGCCCCCAGGCTGGAACAATGAGGGCCGATCCGTGAAACTGTGCCCATGCCCGGGGCCTTTGTTATGTTAATTGGGGCGTTCGGGTAGCCGGCGGCCGAGTATTGTTCGTAATTCTGAAATGCTGTGTACTGGGTCTGCAGTTGGCCTGCTTCCGGCATCATTGGCGGTGGATCCATGTTTATGTTTTGTGTGGGATTCATCGTATGCGTGTTTTTGGAGAACTGCAAGCGAAACTAATTTTTATCACGTATCTTTTTTTTTTGCCGAATACTGTGGGAAAGGGTGTTGGCCGCGGTGGATTAAAATTTCAAGTCTGGCTTGAAAAAACTTTCCCAAAATATTCCGCAAGTCTTCAGCGAACGATCGATTGGAGTTTTCACAAACAGTAAACTCTTTACACACCCATACACACACACACGCGCGCACACACAGGCAGAGGCTACGCGTACGTGTACATACATACGAATGGGGGGCAAAAACAAATTTGTGAGATAAAATTCATTAAGTTGGGCTGTTAGCGTTGCATTTGTGTTAATAAAATGGGCAGTGAAGTGAATTTCGTTTGGGGTGCCGGGAAACGAAAATTTCAAACTCCGCCCGATATTGTTATTTTATTCTGAATGCGGTTGTAGATACAAATTGGGCGTCGTAATCCAAATAAAAAGAGATTGTGCGCAGTCAAAAAAGTATTGATTTTTCCTGCGAGGCCCACAAAAAAACCGACACCGCCGACATTTTTTCAATTATCTTGGTTCTTTCAACTTTCCTGCGTTTGCTTTGCAAATGCGTAAAGCTTGCGTTGGAAATTTGTTTAATGGCTTTAACTTTTTCATTTTTAATTTGTTGTGCGTGGAATTTTACAGTGTGCTTTGTGGGGGTTTTGGGTGTGTAAGAAACACTTGTTTTGTCCTTTTTACATACCTTCAAGAACGGAATTTATAAAACAAGCACTTTATTTTCTGCACACCATAGCTTTTGCCTCTAATTATTTAATTATTTTATTCTTGTTTCTCTCGCTTTCCCACGATAACCACGAAATTGCATTTTGTCTGCAGAGAAATCGATTGCCACTGCTTATGATTCATATCACCATCGATATTTGCCGACTCCCCAAAAATATCGATGTCGGCGTTCTCACTCACGCGTAAATCTATCGAAATTATCTATACATATGTATGTAAGGTTGTAGGTTTATATTTATTTACAATGCTATAATATTGGTAGTAGTAGCTTAACTAGGCAGGCCATAATAATATAAATGCTAAACACAAAAAGAATGGCGTATTGTTCATGTTAGAGTTTCTCCCTGGGTGACGCAAGCCTCCAAATAGTCGATTCGACGCTCCAATGTAGTCAGCTTCTCGTTGAGCACGGCCAGTCGCGACCGACAAGACATATCTGATAATTACAAAGTACAATAAGATATTGGTTAGTTTTACAGCAAAACAAAGCTTTTTATTATGAAACTAGAGTTAATTTCAAAGTTTTAAACTAGGCTTGGGCGTGGTTTCTTTTATACGCTGCGAGATTCCTTGAATTTGGTTGCCTTACCGAAAGAATTCAAAAAGTCCGTGATGCGCTTTATACTCGCCGTAATGACTTCAATGTATTCTCGATTAGCCCAATCTTGGTGGATTTGCTTTTGAATCGCTTCTCTGTGAGCCCCACTCATTTTCCAAATAAAACAAATTGTTAAATATCAGTAGCGAATAGAAGAAGACTTCTGAATGGTGATGAGATTCAAATGATCGATATTCGGTTCGATAGACATATTAAAAATGGAATTATTTAAAAACATTTTTGAAAGAAAATATACAAATACAAATGAAATACATAAATCAGAAGCGAAGCCCCTCTGCAAATTAATAAACGTTTTTAGAATAAATGGGAAATTTGAAAACATCGCTATATTCAAACAAGTTCCGATATTGGCCTTGAAAAATTCATATATTCTGTAGACAAACATTTAATATTTATTAAAAAAAACGTAGTAGCTTAATGGATATTTTAAAAGTCTGCAGATCTATATATTTTGATTGTAACAAAAAATTCGTTTTATTTTGAAAAGAACTGGTTGCGAACTTGATTCGTTCGCTTGGTGCCGAAAAGAAGAGGAAGAAATTGGTGAAGGACAAATACATACACAGTAGCATTATTGCACATTTGTAAACAAACAAAAATGGACTTTATTGATGAGTTTATTGAAACATACAAGTGCAATCCGTGTTTGTGGAAAGCGGACTCCGCAGACTTCCGCAACCGCACCACACGCCAGGAGGCGTACATGCGGCTAATCGAGGTGGCCACCAAACACGGCGAAGTCTACAACGTTGAGCGTACAAAACAGAAAATAAACAATCTGCGGTGTGCATTCCGCCATCAACTCCGAAAGTACAACGAGGTCAAGAAAGGAGAGAAATACGAGCCCTACTGCCCAAAACGCAGGTACTTCGAGTCCCTCCTCTTCCTCAAAGACGAGGAGAGCCCGGACAAGAAAACAAGCCGGGAAGGGACGCCTCGCCAAACGAGTTATGCCGAGAACACATCCAATTGCGAGGAGTTCTCGGACACCGAAAGCTTGCCCAAGCCCCATAAACTTAATAGCAATTCCAACAAACTGTCCCCCAACGCCACCGCCAACGAATTATGTGCAAATATCTTCGAGGACGCCGAAGCTGCCCCCGAATCCATTATCAACATTCAAACCGTGACTGTAAATTCAAACAACCACAATCACAACCACATTGCCGGCGGTGCTTCCATTAAAGAAGTGGAAATCGTAGTACCTGCCCCCAGCGATGCCGCCAACGAGCGACGTACTTCCCTGCAGGACGCTTCGATCATAACGAATGCATTACAGGAAAAAATCTGCTCAGACTCGGACCGCAGCATTTCGCGCTTCAAGCACAAAAAAGACAACCGCAAGAGATCGCTGTCGATCTCCACGCAAGTATCGGAGAATGACAACGAGACACCACCAGGCAAATACATGCGGGCTGATATATCCAATATCGATTTCGACCGGCTCTTCTCACTGGCCCTCAAGAGCGCGGACCACCAGGACGATCATTTCTCGAGTTTCGGAAAAGTCATTGCCCACAAACTGCGCTCGATGGATCCCAACCAAGCTATATATGCTGAGAAGCTTATAGCCGATGTTCTCTACCAGGGGCAGATGAAAATGCTATCTAGCTTGAATATAGATAGCGGTAGCGCCACAACAGTCTATGTAGAAAGTCACAATAAATAATTGTCCATGAAATGAGTTCATGAATATTTAATTAATTTAGAAATAAAGAAATTCAGACATTTTTAAAGACATTTCCTATAATTACGTTTCCCAGGCAACGGTCCAAAACATTGCGGAAATTTACTCTTCCCCTCTCAGGTTCCCTTGCTGACCCATATTATTGCCAAAAGGGGGTGAAAATCACGGCAGCCCGGCCTAGTGGAAATTTTTTGCGGCATTTAAGATTTCGACACTGTCCAACAAGGAACTGCGGACAAAACGGACCGCACTCTCTAAAATCTCGAATATTAAATAAAGAAAAGTGGTTTTGAAATCTCCAGAACTCAGAGTAGCCGACTTTTTATATAAATGAAATGGTAAAAGGCAGAAATTTGCAAATCAAGTAAAGTTAACCCGGAAGTAAGCCAAATCCAGGCCATGGGGGATGGGAATATTGATTATTCGTGGCCGTGTTTTTATTTTTCAGCTCGCTTACACTAACGGTAAAGCTAAATCAGAATCAGAGAAAAGTATTATATAAAAAAACGTTTAAAATAAAATTCGCAGGGGGAGGGTCGCGTGTGTTGCATAAGTGAAAGTTCTGTAAAGTTTTCCTTGCAGCCTCAGAAATGTCTTACAAATCCTGCGTGGAGCTGAATGAGATACGAAAACTGGACAAAATCGTGCGCCAATGCGAGCTCTATATCTCCAACAACAACATGGACGCGGCGCTTAACGAGAGTTACCTGGAGCAGCAGAAGGGCAACATCAAGGAAACCAAGAGGAAATGCAATAAGTTCGTGGAGAGGGAGCTGTTCTCGTTGATGTGTAAAATCAATAAGAGCGACAAAAAGCAAATCTTCGTGTCGGATATTTTGATAAACTCAAGTTTGTTCGACGACAAAAAGGAGCCCTTCAAGTTCCCCAAGAACGTGGCCGACCACAAGCAAAGGATCTACCACAAAATCAAGCCGCCCTCTAAGACCAGTGAGGTCATCGATCTGAAGCCTGAAAGCCCGGCCGAGGAGTCCAGCGAGGACTCCACTGCCTGTGTGCATTCCTCGCTCTTGTGCAGAAGGCATCAAATGAAAAGTGATGACAGCTCGGAGACCAAATCGGATCCTTCCACGGCCACCAGCAAGTGCGTGAAGTGCGATAAGAAGAATCTGTACTTCAAGTACCAGAAATACGACGGCGATCTGGTGCAGAGCAAATCGAAGCCGAAGCTGTTTCTGTCGCATGATTTGCTCTTCAAGGGCAACAATTTCCACAGCCACAAGGAGAGCCTGGCGCCGGTGCCGCGCTTCAAGGAGAAGGCCAGGCCAAGCGCCACGATTGCCGATCAATACGACGATGCCCTCGACAAGGAGGCTCTGCTGGGCTCCAAAAGCGATATCAAAGCGCAGGAAAATCTCGAAGCGGTGAGAGGAATTATCTTCAGCAATCTCCGTCCTCTTAATTACCCAGAATATCCTGCAGGTTCTCTTAATCAAGGGCAACATTCTGCATGACCAGAAACTTCAGAACAACATGACCCACAAATGGACCGTCTTGCACTATTCGCCGTTCAAGGCTGTCTGGGACTGGATTATCCTTATATTAGTCATGTACACGGCCATCTTCACGCCCTACGTGGCCGCCTTTCTGCTGGGCGAAAAGGACTACCAGAGAAGGAACAACAAATACATAAACTCCGATCCCATAGTCATTGTGGATCTCATTGGTGAGGCTTTCAATTTAATTGGCTTGAAATCCTTGAAATCACTTACAAATCTATTTTAGTGGATGTAACTTTCGTCGTGGATATCTTGATAAACTTTCGAACCACCTTCGTGAATAGCCAGGACGAGGTGGTCTCCCATCCAGGACGAATAGCTGTCCACTATTTGAGTGGCTGGTTCCTGATCGATTTGGTGGCGGCTGTGCCATTTGATCTGCTTCTGGTGGGCAGCGATACCGATGAGGTAAGCTTCGCCGTCCCTTTGAGAAATCTCGAATCCTACTCCTCTCGGATATATAATCTATATACCCACTAGAATTAGAGATTGGTTGCTTAACTATCCATATATCCAAGTATGTAATTCCTGATTTTTGACCATATTTTAGTTTTTCTCTTTTTCTTTTTCCCTTAAACTTTAAATACGATCAGTTTGTACAGAGAAAATTTTGTGCCCTCAAAATTCCTGAATATGATGTAAAAAAAAAACTCCAAGAAGAACAGAAAGAATCGAATTTTTTTACCCTATGGGTATTTTTAAGGGGTCCATTTTGTAGAGTTTAATTTAAGGGAATTTATAAATAGACGTAAGCTGACATTAGATTTGTACAAAACTTGATTGATACTATGTATACATACATACATACATAACTACTACATACATACATACACATACGTTGAGAATACAAGCTATTTATGTTACATATGTATATAGACCGTTAGATATGATCCAAAAGAATTTTGATTGGGTCTGTAACTTGGCGTTGGCGTCGGTAGAGTCACAAAGTTGACGGTATTGCTTTTTTATACATTTTCCATATGAATTACATAACATTTAATGTTTGTTTAACGTTTGAATTTTACAGCTTGGCTTGGATAATGAAGAGGTATTAAAAGTCTGAACATTTTGTCTATAAATTTATTGCAAAAATCAAATCAAAACAAACAAACAAACAAATCGAATCGAATACCGTTAAATACCTTGCTTTATCAATTTTTTTTGAAAATACTCTCTCAATTATATTTATGATCTTGACATTGATGTACATTCATTTTGGACGTTGAAAGATACCACCAAATATCCCGCACATGTCCAATGAAAGTCTTGAGGCTTTCAACAATAAAACTCTTATAAATTTAAAGAAAAAAATATACATATGTAATATGGATTGAAGAATATTAACGAAGCAAGGTGAACTAACGATAAGTCTGAAATTACAAGTAGGAATGCACCGCAGGGCTCTGCTTGATAATTTTGATACTCTACACAAATTAAAACCCAACAAAAAATAATGTTTTATAGACTTACACACACAAACACACACACACGACACACACACAGTCGTCAATTGCTTTACTTTTTCGATTAATTTGCCGACTAATAATAAAACCTGCTTGATAAACAAATCGATATATTTGAGCTACACTTGGGCCGATTAATTTTAGACTCGCCTTTGAATTTTGCCCGAAATCGATCCCACACGTTTTTGTTCTCCCAACCTAGAATCCTTCCTCAAATGAGAACAGGCTTGAGGAGTTGCTGGGCGCCGATCATGTATAAAATTAAGAATAAGCCTAGAAATAAGTTGATGTACAAATTGCCGCCTCCACGCGCTTTATTATGTATGTATGAACGAAATATGTATGTTGTATGACCCCAAGGAGCCGGAGGTTCTCAAAAGCGCCAGCAAATATCAGCAGCAGTTTTGCAGTCAGATTTTTCCTTAAGTCTCAAAAACTAATACTTTTTTCCCTCTTCATTTTCTTGCGTTCTCACTTTTCTCACACACTCTCCAGCAATAAATGCAACTTTTACTCTTACTCTCTCCCAAGTCCTGCCGGGCGGTCCTTAGCCAACCCTTGCACTCATTGGCCTTTCGTTTAATTGTAGACCACCACGCTGATTGGACTCCTAAAAACGGCGCGGCTGCTGCGGTTGGTGCGGGTGGCCCGGAAAATCGATCGCTACTCGGAATACGGAGCGGCCGTGCTGATTCTGCTGATGGCCACATTCGTCCTCATCGCCCACTGGCTGGCCTGCATATGGTAAGCTAGAATCCTGTAGGAACAACCGATGGAAACTTAAGGTACTTAATTCCCCAGGTATGCCATTGGAAATGCTGAGATTGGCGTGGTGTCCAAAAATATTGGCTGGCTGCATTCGCTGGCCTACGACATCCAGGAGCCTTATTTCGAAAACAAGACCGGAGGACCCTCGATCAAGGTATCCTTTAAATCTAGAAATCTTAAAACTGTCTTTAATCTTACTTTCCTTACAGTCGCGCTATATCACCGCTCTGTACTTCACGTTTACCTCGCTGACTTCTGTGGGCTTTGGCAACGTGGCCCCCAACACCGATGCCGAGAAGATCTTCACTATATGCGTGATGCTGGTGGGCTGTAAGTAATTTATATCCTTTTTATACTTTCCTCCTCCTTTCAAAATCTCCTTTTCAGCTCTGATGTACGCCAGCATCTTTGGCAATGTGTCGGCCATCATCCAGCGTTTGTACTCGGGAACCGCGCGGTACCACACGCAGATGCTGAGGGTGCGGGAGTTTATACGGTTCCACCAGATCCCTAATCCTTTGAGGCAGCGGCTGGAGGAGTATTTCCAGCATGCCTGGACCTACACCAATGGCATCGATATGAACTCGCTGCTCAAAGGTTTCCCCGACTTCCTGCAGGCCGACATTTGCCTGCATCTCAATAGGAAGCTGCTAGCCACTTGCACAGCCTTCTCAGGAGCAAGTCCTGGCTGTCTCCGGTAGTTATTAAGGTATTTAAGGGAAATGTTCAGCTTTCATTTAGGACTTCATTGGCAGGGCTTTTTCGCTGAAGTTCAAAACGACGCATGCGCCGCCGGGGGACATTTTGGTGCATAAAGGAGACGTCCTCACTTCGCTGTTCTTTATAGCGCGAGGATCCATAGAAATCCAGAAAGACAACACCATAATCGTCATCCTAGGCAAGAACGACATCTTCGGGGAGAATCCTTGCCTGTACGACACCCTGGGCAAGTCGAATGCCCTCGTCCGGGCCTTGACCTATTGTGATATCCACAAGATCAGCAGGGAGGATGTCCTCGACGTGCTGGACCATTATCCCGAGTTCTTCGAGAGCTTTATAAGCAATCTGGTGATAAACTACAACATGAGAGACGTAAGTTCGTAGTATGGAATTTTGGGAACCCATTTCATTTCTGGTTTTTACAGGAGGACAACTCCGGCGTCGAGCTGAGGCAGCGGTATTTCAAAGCCAAGTCCTTGGACCAACGCAGCACCAGCGATGCCCAGTCGGTCAGAATGTAAGTCTAAGCTGGGAAGAGTGAGTTAAGGAAACTTAGAGTTGGTTTTTCTTTTGCAGAGTCGGTCTTCGTTATAAGGCAAACAACAATCTCAATACTTCCGTACACAAAATCAAAAGCAATGCTCGTGATGTGAACTTATTTATAGAGAACGAAATGTCCAATTATCATTTAGATCTATTCGAGAATAATAAATAGGCCACCAGGCTTTCTATTAGGTTTTTCCCAAACGTCCTGCCAGCTTCTTTAATCCATGGAGTCCCATAAAAACCACCTCGAGAATGTTAAGCAGCGAGGCTCCCAGAAAAAGTCCCAGCACTCCTCCAAACGCCACTGCAAAGGATAAAATTAAAAAGGACTTAAAAACCGCACTGCCCACTTGCCTATCAAGTCCAGTTTGGTCTGGGTGACGGTCCTGTAATATCGGGCAAATGGGGCACTGGCTATGTTCACTTCCACGTAGGTGAAGTTCTCCTCGCGCTCCTCCCTCTTCTCCATAGAGCTGAGGCAGAGAAGTTGAGATGGTGAGAATTGTAAAGCTGAGTTTCTTACCCAACGAAACTGATCTGCTGTTCTATGCAGGACGGCAGGCAGACCAGCTCAGAGCCCACGTATTCCTTGACTTTGCTGACAATGCTGACTAAATAAGAATAAGGATAATAAAGAGGATGTTTAAGCCTTTTCCCTACCTTCATCTAAGCACACAATGCCGTTGACTCCGCACTTTCTGGTTTCTGCAAAGAGCCATAAAGATTAAAGACAGGAAGTGTCCTTTTTACCGATTCGATTCCCACCTTTTCCCAGCAAATCAAAGGTAGTGCAGTTGCAGTATTCGAGTTCCATGGCAGTCCTGACCAGGGACATGCACGTGGAGAAGCTAAGATGGGAAATACTTAGAGAAAATGGGGAAATTTTTTACTGGGGAGCTACCTGTAGAGCAAAGGCCTGCCATCGTTTTCGGAGGGGAACTTGCACATGCGCTGGTTGACGTTCTGCTCGATGACATCCTCGGTGTTGTAGATTTCCTCGACGTTGAAGGCATAGACGAAGGGATCGTTGGTGATGGTGGAGGAAACCGCATTGAAATAAGGCAAATCCTCAGGGCTGTGTATATAAAGCTGAAAAGATCGGGATTTGATTTTATAAGGTCTCCAAATTTGTTAAGTTTCCCCACATTAAATCTGTAGAGAAGTCCGTCCCTGAGGGAGAACTTGAGCTGCCGACTGGCGTCCGAGGCGGAGAACTTAAACGGCAGCCGGTCGATGCTCCCACTAAGGCCACAAAAAGGATCAAAATCATTATATATCTCTGACACTCGCCGACTTACTAGTCCATCAGATTGTTGGCCAGGAAACAGTAACCCATTTCGAGTTCATGGAACTTGAAGATCTCCTGGCAGTCCGAGAACTGCTTGGTGGCGAAGCTCAGGTCCTTCATGAACTCCGTGCAGGACGTGGCCAGCAGTTCTCTACGCATCTGCTCGATGTTCACTCCGCAGGTGGAGTTGAGGCCGCGGCACAAACTGTTCTTCAGATAAAAGTTACTCGGGTTCACAAACAAATAGTCGTAGATGATTTTCACATAGGAATACGAAGGCGGCGTGTCCTCTTCATGGCGGTCAGTCACGAGATCCGTAAAGTCCTTGGTGATGCGGTTCTTCGACAGGCAAATGCTGACTGCCGGAAAAGTGGTGTCCCATTTTATAAACGACGTAGTGACTCCGATGCTAGTGGATTCTCCCTGGAGTCTCGTTATCATGGCCAGGAAAATTAGGCTCATAGACGATCCCGAAATGCCCAGAACGCAGATCCAAAAGAAACTGTCAAAGGATTACTTTTAAGTCGGCTGAGGATTTTTAAATAAACTTTACACTTTTTTCTCGAACAAAAACCGCAGCAAGGACTTCAATCGGCTGCTTCCTTCTCCCATGGTGGTCGATTCTGCAGTGAATCACTTAACCAGAAACCAAATGACCGCCCCTCCCCTTTCGTGTTGTCCTGCACACGCCATTTCCTTGTTTTTAGTCCTGGCAGTGCCATCATTTAATGAGAACAAAGCTTTTCTGAAAAGGGGTAAGCAGAGTTTCTTTACCCTTTCCTACTTTGCGTCGGCATTCGATAAATCGTAGATCCCTGATCCTCTCTCCTTTAAGGAACTTATTATCTGGAACACATTTCCGTCAGTTCTTTTCCTGTGGAAGCCATGAATTCAATAGCCCCGCGCTTTGTTTTAAGGTAAAGGGTATAAAAATCGATAGACGAGTTAACGGGAGAAAAGGTTGAAGTTTATTCGACTGACGCTTAGAAAATAACAATAAATAGGGGGAAATGGATCCAAATTGAGGGCTGGGGGAGGCTTCACTCAGGTCTGGTTTGTCTTCCGAAAGTAAACCTCAATGGGCAGCGGCGGCACATCGGTGTTCAGGGGACTCACAAGCACGGAACCATTCAGTTTCTGGATGATCCGCGGCTGCTTCCTGTGCCGCGACTTCGATCTCCCCAAGTGCCCCAAATTGTTATTGGAAATCGTCATAATGGCCGATTCCATGGACGTGCCCACCGAGGACTTCTCGTAGCCAATCCCCTCAGCCTTGGCCGTCGTGGGTTTCTTCGAGCTGCCCCGCGTCCTTGGCGCTCTCGTCGAGCTCGGCTCCCTGGTCCTGCCGCGCTCCGCTTGGGTGCGCGTCTCAATCGTAGTTGCCGTGGAGCTGAGGCTGCTGGCCTGGCTGGTGCTGGGCCTGGGCGGCGCGGCAGTCGTCAAGTTCTGCTTGTCACCGCCGAACAGAGGCTTACGGCGGATGAAGGCTCCACTTGTGCGGTTCCTTTTGTGCCGGTAAGTGGACTCCGTGGTGGAGGCGCTTCTCACTGGCTCGGTTGCTTTGAGGGGCTTCTTTTTCTGGGCTGGCGTGAACCTCAGGCGCTTGACCGGCCGGGTGATGCTGCTCTCCGGCGTCATGGTAGACAGGGTAGCGTTGTCCTGGGTCAGGTTGACGGCGGCCTTTTGAATCCTTGGTATGCGGTAGGGCATCCTGAACCGCTTCAGGCCGGGCTTGATTTTCAGTCGGTTCTTCAACTTCAGCTTGCTCAGCGGGAACAAATCAAAGCTCGGCTTTGTGGTGGCATTCGGGGCACTCGTCGTTGTCTCTACTAAACTTCTGGCTGTCTGGTTGTCCACCTCCTCGCGCACTATAATCGTGGAAATCGGTTCCCAACCCATCAGCGAGCGGAAAGTGCTCGCCACCGTCGGAACCGCCGTCGTCGGGGCCAAGGTTGCCCGGCTCGGCACTGCCGTGGGCGTGGTGACCCAGGCCCGCGCTGTGGTGGTCACCTCGGGGAAGGGAGTGGGGTAGGGGGCATGGGTGGTGGTTGGAGCCACACTGGTGGGCTTGGAGGGGCTGAACTCCAGCGAGTTGGGGCTGCGATTGCTCTCGGTAAAGAAGTCCATCAGCGAGGGCGACCGCTTGGTGGGGAAGGGCTTCTGATGCGAGTTCCCCTTGAAGGAGGGACTGTGTTTCTTGGGCGAGAAGTCGGGCGAGGGCGGAGCCATTACATCGTCCAGGGTGAAGTAGGTGTGGGTGATGTACTGCGAGTACTGGGCCTCGCTGGGGTCGGCCGTGGGCATGGGATTCCGGTAGGTAATCCCGCTGTAGGGTGTCTCCTCTGGGGCAATCTCCTTCTTCAGTGGGACAAACGGCGCCACCTCGCAGGGCCCCTGGATGAGGCTGTTCTTGCACAGCGCCCAGTCTTCCGGCGAGAGGCTCTTGGCAGGCCTCTTCGTCGAGCTGGGGAACCGCATTGGACTGGGCGAGGTGCTCACTGCCGCCAGCTGCTTGGTGGGGGCCACGCTGTAGCTCACAATCGAACCCGGCAGGGCCAAAGTATCCGCCGTGCTCCTCAGGTAGGCCCTGGAAAAGTTCACGCAGCCGGGGAGGAGTAAATTGCCGGACTTCAGCTTCCTCCAATCAGACAAGTTACCTGGGAGTCCCGCCAAACATAGCCGAGTTGTCGTAGGGCAAATGCATGTACCTGTACCTGGAGCTGGGATGCGGGTGGAGATGCGGCTTGCGGAGCACGTCCTTCATGCGGAAGCGACCTATGAAGAGGGGGGTCCTTCCCTTGTACCAGTACATCTTTCGCAGGGGACTGCTCTGGGGGGCTTTCATGGGCTGGTAGAAGTAAAAGGAACGCGGATCCACATTCCAAAGCTGGGAAAATAAAAGAGCTGAAAAGAGGACGCGAGCCGTGGACAGGATTCGAGGCTACGTACGGCTGGTGGATAGCCGACATGGCTGTAGGCCACCACGCGGTTGGTCACTGAGCTCAGCAGTCCTGCAAAGGAGTGGAGGAAAATTTGAGGCGAGAAATTTGCAGGGCCCGCGTTGGGCAGTTACCAATGGCAATGTAGAAGGTGTGGGCGACTCGGGAAAACTCTCCGAACATGATTGGATTTTCCACTGAAGATGGCTGGCGACTAAGTCAGCGGCTAGCACTTTCCTCGATTCGGGCCGCGATAATTAAAAGCGCATATGAATGATGAGCTTCGCCGACTTTCACCCCCACGAATTCCACACACTCTGCCGGCGGAAAACCCAATCACCCGAAAAACCTGCAGAGAGCTTAACGGATTTGCTGCAAGGCTGAGCGGGGGGCAGGATGGCCTGCCAGGATATTTCAGGGAAAGGGTATGGGGGGTGCGGTTTGGGCCAGGACTTTCGGTTTCGTTGGCAAAAGTCTGCACGCGATTTTCTTCTGGAAATTGCCGCCACATGGACCGTGACCAGCCATGCTCGGTTGGCTTTGGGAGCTTGCAGATCTGAGGGAGTTTTCGAGGCGGCGGCCAAGATTTCTAAACGAACGGCAAGTGGCTTTGCGAAATTTGTAATTCGATTTAACCGATTTCCAATTGCTGTGGCAATGACCGCAACGCGAACGACCCAAAACCCCAGGCCGCGTGTGTTTTTGAGTGTTAAAAAAATATTAATTTATTGTTATTGTAGAAAAGTCGAATATCGCTAGAGTTGTATAATGTGTGGCCAAACATAAGAGAACATTACGCCTGAGAATATTCCAGTTATGAGCATGGCAGCGGCAAACATGCCGGCCGTCGTCTGGTGCTTCGGGCTCACCGTCGACGGGGCGTACATCATTCCCAGTGAACTGCAAACGAAGAACACTTATAAGTCTTTATAATACAGAGAGGAACGTGGCTGTTTACCTCAAGTAGCCTGAGCTGTAGGCCATGAGAATGGCGATGCCCCAGTAGATCCACTCGTTCTGTATCAGAACCGGCAGAGTTCTCTCCACATTGTTGGGATTGTAGTTGCAGAAAATCATTAGCGGCACGAAGGCAAACCGCAGGAGCACAGGAATAATCAAGAACTTTGGTCCAGGCTGCCAACACAAAAAGCTTGAAAATCTCTCAAACAATTTAAAATCCATCGCCCTACCCATTTCACCCAGGAGGTGGTCAAGCTGCCCAGCATAGCGAATAAATTAAACGTAAAGAAGCAAGTTATCTGCGTGAAGTAATCCTTTGAAATGAAAAAGTCCTTATCGATCAAATGAATATCTGGAAAGAAACACCCGCATAAGCCATTTGTGACTCTGGGAAATCCTCGTTCTCACCTGACTGAACCGCCGGGAAGAGGGACAAAGTCACGAAGAAGGTTAGGAATATGTTGAGTAGCTGGGGCGAGGCCGACTTGAAGACCTGCCAGTAAGGAACCTTTGCTTTGGACACATGCTTGGATTTGGACTTCTTGCTCTCGCTTTGGGCCAGCATATCGTAGTGTCGGTAGAATTTCTAGGGAACAAAAAGGGCTCAGTTATAATAGAAGTTCGAGAAGATTAAAGAACTCACATTCAACGGCAGCGCAAAGTAGGTGTCGAAGCAGACCAGAAGTACGAGCATTGCGGTGACGAAATAATAAATAGCCGCGGTCCTTTGGGAACTAAACAGGTGGGTGCTTAAAATAGATATAATCGAGGTGAAGAGGCCGCTGATATTTGAGCCCAGCACGACGGCGCCGGTGTATTTGATGGGCAAGGAGGCGACCATGCCGTAAATAGTATTTTGGTAGACTCCATTGGCCATGTTCAGGATAACAACGGTGATTATGGTCAGCCAGAAGAATATGTCGGGCCAAGTGCCCGAATTCATCATGGCGAGCACAATGGTGATTATGAATACAATGATCTCGACAAGGATGCTGTAGACAATTCTTTGGGTGAGATCGCCCCCAAAGCTCACGAATATGTTGACCCAGTTGAAGATCAAATTAGGAATCTGCGAGGCGAAGCCAATGTTCTGCATAAAGTTGTTGGCATAAGTGGAGTCTGGTTCAAGGGTGGTCGTGTTGGGGTTTAATTTAAAGTCCTCAAAGTACTGAAAATAAAGGTTATTAATTGAATTCCTGGAAAGTCAATGAACCACTTACCGATTTCGCTGTAATAAACATGTTCCAGGGCATGAGAGTGCCCAGGCCGTGCAGCAGGAAAATTAAGAGCACCAGCGAGTTCTTGTCTTTGGGCGGCTTCAGCTTGGACAGAATACTCGATCCCATCGAGCCTTTCTTGGCCTCCTGCAGCATGCTGGACTCCCATGACGGGTTCAGCTGCACAGGAGCCCGTTCGCCGATAAACGGCAAAGTTTCACTTTTACGGTCCGCTGAAAGTTTCAATTTATTTATAAGGACTGTCGGCGATTTAAATTTCCTTGAAACTCACCCATTTTGCAGAGCTTCTAGAGCAACAGGAGCTGAAAGCAATAAGACCACAATATTGTTATTTAATTGAAATACTTTAAAGCCGCATGGGAACTGCCCGGGGTGTGATTCAATGGCCATGTGCGCGGGTTTATGGGTAGCTGGGTTCTGATTTGCCGGCCATAAATGATTATAGCTTATCTTGCCCCTGGGAGCAAAAGAAGCACATCGGGAAGGTAAGATCCATAAATCAAAAAAGGTTTTTTTATGATGCAACCATTTAAACGATAAGGATTAGTATATCAGCCACCAATCGACTGTATTTGACCCACTGTGCATCGAACAAGTTGCAAGTTAATTGGAGTGGCAGAGGAATTTTGTGCAGGCTGCTGCGTGGCGGTCTCGGGTGCGGCTTTATCAAAGAATAAATGATTGACAATGGACCAAATTGCCCACTCCACTGCAGCGGGCCAATGACTCCGTTGGCGGGGGTCAATTATTTGGGCGGTTATATAAATCTGCCCAAGTAACTGTACCTTATCACCGACGCATACATACAAGAGCCGCGCGAATGGCCTGCATTTTGGCGATCTAGGCAGAAAATTTCCATGGCAAGCGAAGCAAATTATTTTTGGAACTGGGCAGCGGGCAGCCATGTGGAAATTAAATAAGAGCGTGTTTTTTGTTCCCGTTTACAAGAGCGGATGCCGGTAAATTTAGAATACAGACGGACTATATTATATAAAATTGTATATGTACCCGGAGCGATCGTTTGTTCCGCTTGAATGTGCACTAAATTCGGGGCGTCTGCATTGGAGCTTATCAGCAGTTGAACTGAACGCGCTTTGTTAGTCTTTTCAGCGATTGCTGTTTTGTATCACTTTGTGGACAATGGTTTCACTGATAAGTTGTTGTTGATTTATTAATTATTATACTTATTATCTTCCTCGCTCATTGAAACAACACAGCAGCACGTGCGAGAATGCAATGCAGAATGCTAGTGATGCCGGATCATATGTGTCGGGGCTGTCAACTCGGTCGCAGAAAATGCCGGCCGGGCCACCAGTTCCAAGTGAACCATTTTTGTAAAACCCGCGTAAAGTTCTTTTGAACTAAAAAACGTAATGATTTTAAATGACTATTTATTACGCGAACTTAGAAGATACTTAGAAACAGTTTAAATCAAAAGAACGCGTCGTTTGGGCCTAACCGTAGTTTTCTTTTTGAAATTACGCGAAAAGGTGACAATTGCTAGTCTCATATCACAAAGTCGGAACGAATTGATAGGCGCGCATTCAAATTCTTATCAGTTTCAATTGATTTCTTTTTTAGGTCAATTAAAACACTGTAAACGAAAATATATAAGCTGATTTATTAAAGATTTGTTAAGAATGGTAAACTTTAGTTAGGAAAAAACTATAAATACAATTGCTGTTGCGGTAGGTCAGGCCCGCGAACTGAACTAGCCGGGGGCGAACTCCGTTGAACTAGTTTGTTCCCGCACGTGTTTTAAAAGTTTCGCGTGTTTACAATTTCTTGCTCCAATAAATCGCTTTTAATTAAAGAATTTGAAGGAAAGATTGCCAAGGAAGACCATCCATGTGCATGACTAGTCACTGACTTGCCATGGAAGTAAATATCAACAAGCTGCGGCGTTCTGTCCAGCAATTTCTACACCTGACCACCGAAACACGCGCCACGGGAGCCCCCGAGAAACTGCTTGTCACAGAATTGCAGCAATTTCTCAAAAAAAAGGTAACAACAGCGTCTTAAAGCTGAAGTCCACCTCAAATAACTGAATTTATTTAAAGCGATGCATGGAACAAGACATTCAGAGGCTTTTTAAAAGCCTCAGCAACCAATTGGCAGTCGCTGCCTGCACCATCCCCCTGGCCGTGAGCTTCGAGGAGCAACTGTTGCTTCTGCTGACCACCGCCTTGAACTCCGACGACGGTGAGGACTTCCAGCAATACCAACGCAACTGTGTGGCCTTGGCCAAGCTCTTGGCCTTTTCCCTAGATGCCAAGAGGTAAGTCGATAAAGCACTTTGTTTCCGTGAATAAAAATCCTTTAATCTTTATTTTAGATTCTCCAAGAACTACTTCCGCAACAAGCCAGCGCCTTTCCAGCCGCAGCCAGAGACCAATGGCCATGCGGAGATGCCCCGTAAAGTTGGCAGGAAATCAAAAGCCCCCTCAACGGTGGACGAGCTGGAGATCATCAAATGCTGCTATCGTCTGCTGAAAAGCGATGCCTCCTACTTCCGGGACTTGTGGGACTGGTCCCACTTCCTAACCCACGTGCAATCCTCCTCAGAAAGCGAAGTACAAAGGATCTACTGCAATCACATCATCGCCATTCTGACCAACATGACGGCCCTGCAGTTGAACGCTGTAAACGCCAAAATCTCCACCCAAGTGCAGCTTCAGTTCGAGGAAGAGCAGTTGCTTTTCAGCCAGCTCACCAGCCAGCTGGAGAGCAGTCCTGCCCCCACAGAACTGCAGGAGGAGACGCTTACCGTGGAGCTCTCCGCCGGCCAGAGCGTGACCAACGTGGAGGGCGTGCTCTTGCCAATTTTCAATAAGGAGAATCACGCATTTTACGCCTCAACCGACGGATCCCATGACCGCATCGTCAAAGTGGACTCCACGGTGGTTAATCTACGAAGCATTGCCCTGGGAGTGGCAGCAGCCAAACCGGTGTGCCTGTCCGGTCCCGTGGGCTGCGGCAAGACCACCCTGGTGGAGTATTTGGCCAGGAAAACGGGGCGTATCTGCCCCAAGCCCAAGGAGTTGGAAATACACGAGGATAACCTACGCAAGGCCAAGGAAGACGAGGAATTCTTAACCCCCAAAAAGAAACCCAAAGCCGTGAAGGAGACCAAAAGAAAACGCAAGATCTCGGAACCTTCTCTAGAGGAAGCTCTGGACCTGGACGACGCCGACACTCTGCCACAAAAGAACGGATTCCTGCGCATCCAACTGGGCGACCAAACCGACAGCAAAATGCTCCTCGGCCAGTACCGCTGCACGGATGTGCCCGGCGAGTTCGTCTGGCTGCCCGGAGTGCTCACCCAGGTAAAGTCCAGTAAATCCCAAACGGAGTTGCTTATTTATCCTTTTCCTGGCAGGCTGTGATGAACGGCTATTGGCTGCTGCTGGAGGACCTCGATGCCGCCACCCAGGACACCTACACCATCCTAAGCAGCCTGCTGGAGCGCAACTACCTCAGTGTTCCCGGCTTCCGGGACTGTGTGAAGATCGAGCCTGGCTTCCAGCTGTTTGTAACCGTCCGGTAAGTCCTGTGAGTCCCTTAAACAAAGCCGAGTTTTATTGGTGTTGAGTGCTTCTGCAGGACCAACAAATCGGCCAGCAACTCCAGCCACAAGTCGCTGTACTCGCTGCTGGAAAAGTATCTCTACATGATCAACATCCTGCCGCTTTCCCGCAACGAACTCTGCAAGGTGGTGAGCACAAATTACCCCAAGCTGGCCACCGTGGCCAACCGGATTGTGGATGTCTTCCTTACCTTCTCCAGCGGCAACCACTCGTCGGCCGACAACCTGAGGCAGCAGGAAACCGGCGACAAGGCCGACAACACCGAACAGTACGTGGCCCTGCCCTTCGAGCAGGTCACCCTCAACAGCATGCCCAATTCCGGGCGGCTGGTGTCCACGCGGGACCTCATCAAGCTGTGCCAGCGCTCGGATCCCCAGTTCTCGGTGACCAGCTCCGAGTGCGCCTACTTTGTCTTCCAGAACGCCGTCGATGTCTTCTGCTCGTACCTGCCGCAGAGCAAGGAGAAGACCCTGCTGATCAGCTCCATTGGAGCCAAGCTGGGCATCATACGCTCGCGCTGCGAGCACTTCTCCAATGAGTACAAGCCGGCCGTGGAGTTCGGCAAGGAAAGGATTCAAATCGGACGAGCCACCTTGCTCACCAAGGAGGCCATGGAGCAGCACGAGGCCAAGAAACGGCAGAAGGTTTCGCTAGCCGCCGAGCGCCAGATAAGCGAGCTGAGAAACTCGAAGAAGTCCACCTTCTCCTTCACTCGCCTGGCCTCGTGCATTCTGGAGAGGATCGCTGTGTGCGTGACCCACTCCGAGCCCATACTGCTGGTGGGCGAGACCGGCGTGGGCAAGACCTCCTCCGTCCAGTACCTGGCCGAGCGCACCAACCACAAGCTGGTCGTGGTCAACATGAACAACCAGTCGGATGTCTCCGACTTGATTGGCGGCTTCAAGCCCGTGGAACTCAACTACGTGCTGGCCCCGCTGCGCTACGAATTCGAGCAGCTCTTCCGCCAGACCTTCAACGTGGAGAAGAACCTCCAGTTCCTGGAAATATTCGGCACTCATTTCGAGAACGGACGCACCAGCGTGGTCATCAAATCCATGCTGAATCTGTGCGCCACCATAGCCAAGAAAGAGCGCGACCCCAAGATCAGCGCGGTGTTCCCTCGCTGGCAATCGCTCCAGGCCAGGGTGACCCGCCTGCAGACCCAACTGGACAAGTCCATCAACATCTCGTTTGCCTTTATTCCCGGCTCGCTGGTCAACTGCATCAAGAACGGCGACTGGGTGCTCTTGGATGAGATCAACTTGGCCTCGGCCGAGACCCTGGAATGCCTGTCCACCATTCTGGAGCCGGAGGGCTCGGTGGTGTTGCTGGAGCGCGGCGACTTCACCCCCATCAAGCGGCACTCGGAGTTCCGCATCTTCGCCTGCATGAACCCCAACACGGACATTGGCAAGAAGGACCTGCCCGTGGGCATTCGCAACCGCTTCACCGAGTTCTTCGTCGACGAGCTCACCTCGGACGCCGACCTCAGCCTGCTGGTCGGCGACTACCTCAGCAACACGGGCATCCAGCGCAAGGCTGTCCACAGCATTGTCCAGCTCTACAAGTCCTTGAAGAAGCTCTCCGAGCTCCAGCTCAACGACGGCCTGGGCAATCGGCCGGTCTACTCCCTGCGCACCTTGTGCCGCAGTCTGAGGATCTGCGCCAAGAATCTGTGCGGCTCGATTGAGCGGAATCTGTACGAGTCCTTCTGCCTGAGCTTCCTCACCCAACTGGACCCCGAATCCCATCAGCTGGTCTTGCTGATGATCAAGGACTCGCTGCTGCGCAATGCCAAGGCGGTGCTCTCGCAGTCGCTGCCCCAGCTGGGCGAGAACTACCTGCAGTTCGAGGGCTACTGGGTCCAGCAGGGCAGCCAGGAAGTCCAGGAGTGCGCCCACTACATCCTCACCGAGAGCGTGAAGAAGAACCTGAAGGACCTGGCCCGCATCATTTCGATAGGCAAGCTGCCCATCCTGCTGCAGGGACCCACCAGCGCCGGCAAGACCAGCCTCATCGAGTACGTGGCCAAGCGGAGCGGCAACCACTGCCTCCGGATCAACAACCACGAGCACACCGACCTCCAGGAGTACATCGGCACCTATGCGGCCGATCTCACCGGCAAGCTGAGCTTCAAGGAGGGCGTCTTGGTCCAGGCCATGCGCCAGGGCTATTGGATTATTTTAGACGAACTGAACTTGGCCTCCACGGACATCTTGGAGGCCCTGAATCGCGTGCTGGACGACAACCGGGAGCTGTTCATTGCCGAGACCCAGACGGTGGTCAAGGCCCATCCGAATTTCATGCTCTTCGCCACCCAGAACCCGCCGGGCCTGTACGGCGGCCGCAAGACTCTTTCAAGAGCCTTCAAGAACCGTTTTATTGAGCTGCACTTTGCGGACATTCCTAGGGTGGAATTGGAGACCATCCTGGAGAAACGCTGCCTTATACCAGCCTCGTATGCCAAGAAGATGGTCCTCTGCATGTCCGACCTCCAGAAGAACCGCAAGACCACCTCGAAGAATGTGTTCACCCTGCGCGACCTGTTCCGCTGGGGCAACCGCTACACCTACGCGGATCCGGCCCTCCAGGCGGACAGGCAGTACGACTGGAACCAGCACCTCATCGAGGAGGGCTACCTGGTGCTGTCGGCCAAGGTGCGCACGCCCGGGGAGATCGAGATCATCGAGGAGACGCTCTACCGGAACTTCCGCAAGCGCGTGGATCTCGCGCTGCTGTTCGATGTGGCCAGCCAGCAGGCCAGCTCGCCGGTGACCCGCCGCATCATCGAGGCCATAAAGAACTTCAAAAAGCGCACGGACATCGTCTGGACTCTAAACATGACCAGAATGGCTGTGCTCACCGCCAAGGCTTTGCAGTTCGACGAGCCTGTTCTTCTCGTGGGCCCCACGGGCTGCGGCAAGACGACAGTCTGCCAGCTGCTGGCCAGCATAGCCGGCGTCCAGCTGCGCATACTCAATTGCCATATGCACACCGAGGGAGCGGACTTCCTGGGCGGCTTGCGTCCCTGCCGCGGACAGGGAGAGGCCAACAGGCTGTTCGAATGGGCGGATGGACCGCTGATCTATGCCATGCAGGAGGGCTCTTATTTCATGGCGGACGAGATCTCGCTGGCCGAGGACTCAGTGCTGGAGCGCTTGAACTGCATTCTGGAGCCGGAGCGGACGGTGCTGCTGGCGGAGAAGGGCGGCGTGGCTGGTGCCGACATAAGCCAGGAGTTTGTGGTCCAGGCAAGGAAGGGCTTCCAGTTCCTGGCCACCATGAATCCCGGCGGCGACTTTGGCAAGAAGGAGCTGTCGCCGGCGCTGCGCAATCGCTTCACCGAGATCTGGTGCCTGCCCTCGGACAACCGCGAGGATTTGGAGCGCATAGCCAGCAACTGCATGCGCCGGGAGGCCGGCAGCGACGGGCACACCCACAAAATCGCACAGTTCCTGGTGGCAGTGGTGCTGCACATTCGCGAGTCGAATGACAAATTCAAGTTCTCCGTGCGCGACATCCTGGCCTGGGCCAATTACATGGTCAGCAACGCGCAGCTCAGCTTCCCGGAGCAGGCCATCTTCGGGCTGGAGACCATTTTCCTGGACGCCCTGGAAATGCTGCCCTTCGAGTCGCTCACCCAAATCGAAGCCCTCAAGGCGCAGGTCACACAATACGCCATCAGCCAGGCCTCCAGCATCCTAGGCATCCACTTCACCCTGCCGGACTTGGCCGAGAAGCGCGGCCAGCAAGTCCAACTCACCGAGACTGAGTTTGGCATCCGCCCGTTCTTCATACCCGTCAACCCCCAGCGGGTGGTCCAGGCCAACGCTGAGTTCTTCTTCGATGCCCCAACCACGAAAAGGAATCTGTTCCGCCTGCTGTCCGCCCTGTCGCTGCAGAAGCCCGTCCTGCTGGAGGGTCCTCCCGGCGTGGGCAAGACCTCGATTGTGGAGAGCATTGCCCGGGCCATTGGCTATCAGATTGTGAGGATAAATCTGTGCGAGCACACGGATCTGGCCGACCTGTTCGGCACGGATCTCCCAGCCGAGGACACCCTGTTCGAGGCTGGCCAGGCGTCTGCGGCCCAGAGCGGCTCCTTTGTGTGGCGCGACGGCCCCTTGCTGGCGGCCCTCAAAGCCCCTAACACTTGGATTCTGCTGGACGAGCTGAACTTGGCCCCGCAGTCGGTGCTGGAGGGCCTCAATGCTGTGCTGGACCATCGTGGCGAGGTCTACATCCCGGAGCTGAACAAGAGCTTCCAGCTGGACCGGGGCACCCGCATCTTCGCCTGCCAGAATCCTTTGAAGCAGGGCGGCGGGCGCAAGGGCCTGCCGCAGTCCTTCCTCAATCGATTCAACAAGGTCTACCTGAGGAAGCTGACGACGGCGGATCTGCTGCACGTGGTGAACGTCAAGTACTCCAAGTACTTTGAAGAGCTCAAGGATCACTTCCTTGGCCTTCTAAAGGAGTCACCGTCAGAGCAGAGGAACCTCTTCGATATCCACAAAGGCAGCGGGCGTCCGTCCCACGTGGCCTTCGATTTGGCCGAGCGGCTGGTGGAGTTCTCGGAGCTGCTGGACCGCGGCGTGGCCTCCATGGAGTTCGGCTACAAGGGCGGCCCCTACGAGTTCAACCTGCGCGATATCCTGCGCTGGTGCGACCTCCTCCACAACCCGGAGACCGGCTACGTCCTTCAATCCACAGGCGACTTCCACCGCCAGTTCCATGACTTCCTCCTCATCCTTTACGAGCGCATGCAGCTCGTCTACTACCAGCGCATGCGCTCCGACCAGGATCATCTTTATATACGCAATGCCTTCGCTGCAGTCTTCAACTGCAATGCCGAGGAGCTCAACTGCCTGGCCCAGGATGTGGCGCTCTATTGGACGTCGGATAAGGTCTACCTGAATGATGTGGTCCTGCAGCGGGCCCGGCAGGCGGATGGAGACGTCCAGGAGCAGGCGCCGCTGTTGCTCGGCTCGCAGCGGCAGCTGCTCAAGCAGATTGTGGAGACGGTGCACATGGAGAAGCCTGTGCTGCTGTGCGGCTCCACGGACAGCGGCAAGACGAAGGCCATTGATGTCTTCTGTGCCCTGGGCAATCGCATTTGCCACACGGACACCATTGACGACTCGGTCACCGGCAGTTTCCAGCAGATCGACCTAAATCGGCACTTGGAGGAGATCGCCAGGCAGCTGGAAGTGCTTGTCTTTGACGTCGTCCAGCTGTCCTATCTCCTGGATCAAAAACAGCCTGAGGCCGCCGCGCTGTGGAGCACTTGGAGCAACTACAATTCCCTGGCCAAGGTGACCACAGGTGAGTCGATGGTTGCTCTCCCGGCTACCCAAATCCTTGAACGCCTTTGCCTTACAGAAATCACTGAGCGGAAAGTGGCCGAGGAATTGAAATTGTTCACGGATCGGCTGAATGTCCTTCAAAAAGTGATTAGCCAACTGGCCACCTTCGAGCAAACCACACGCCCCGCTGAGTTCGGTCAGCTGGCCCAGCACAAGGACCAACTGCAGGTCCTGCTGAAGTACATCAAATCCGCCGAGTCGCTCAACACCGGCGGCTCCTTCGAGTGGGTCGACTCGAAGATTGTCAAGGCCCTGAAGTGCGGCCAGTACATCCTGCTAGAGCATGTGAACCTCTGCTCCTCGGCAGTCCTGGACCGCCTGAATCCGGTGTTCGAGCCCCAGGGCAGCCTGCTGATAGCCGAGAAGGGAATCAGCGCCCACGACAGCGCCGAGGTGGTCCAGAAATCGCCCAACTTCCGCGCCTTCCTCACCATTGACCCCAAGAACGGCGAGCTCTCCCGGGCCATGCGCAATCGCTGCGTGGAACTGGCCCTGCCCCGCGGCCTCTACCACAAGGACGACATGCGGGCCATTGTCCACGGCCAGGGCGTGCGCCAGTCCCGGGCCATTGACTGCATCATTGCCATCCACGAGCGCATCTGCGGCCTCACCGAAATCCACAACTACAGCGTCTCCCATTTGACGCAGTTCGCCTTCCTCACGGCCTCCTACCGGCGCATTGGCTATGACCTGGCCCGGGCCATCTACGTGGCCGCCATGGAGATCTACGTGTACGCCGCCCACTCCGACCTGATGGGCTTCGGCCTGGCCTATTACCAGAACCAGCTGCGCGAGGCGGTCTTGGCGCTGGCGGAGGACTACGGCCGTCAGGGCGGCGACTCGGAGCAGCCCCTGGGCGATGTGATCCTCAGCTGTGGGAATTTAAATGCCCACTCGTTGGTGAGGCTCCAGGCAGCTGCCCTGAAGCCGCTCCTGGACTTCGCCCAGCCCCAGCAGCAGCTGGCCGCCTTGTTCGAGGACATGGCAGCCTTGGACCTTTCCCAGCGCCAGGCAGACGACCTGCAGCGGTTTTTCCTTTACTTCCTGTACGAGGTGAGCTCTTGGGAGGACCTGGAGCTGCGCCACCTCCACATCCAGCCTTGGCTGGAAGACCGGCCCCTCCTACAGCAGCTGGCCGGTCGACTGCGCCTCGCTCTCCTCGCCCAAAAGAAAGCACTGGCCAAGGATCTGCCTGAGCTGCCCTGGAACCGCCGACTGCTGCCGCGTTTGCGCGACTACGCCCGGGCGGGCCGGCAGTCCTTGTCCTCCTTGGCTGTGAGTGCCTCGCTGCTGGCCTGCCTGCTGCTGCCCGCGGAGATCCCCCGAGAGCCCCTGGCTGGGCCCCAGATGAGCGCCCTGCAGTACTCGCAGGGCCTGAAGACCAACAGCGTCACCGAGAAGTTCAGCAACGAGTTGCTGGTGAATATTTCCAGCCTGCTGGCCGGACTGCTCGCCAGCCTCCAGCAGCACTTGAGTCAGGCCAGCCTGGAGCTGCCGCTTTACTGCCAGTTGGTTACGAAGCTTCTGTGGCTCAACCGGCTAATGGAGACGGCGCAGGAGCAGCTGCTCAGCCAGGGCGAGCTCAGGGTGGCGCTGATGCACAAACTGGTGCTGCACTTCAAGTGGCTGGAGAAACATCTGCTGGGCGAGTTGACCGCCGCTCTGCCGCGCGGCAGCAGCTCGCAGTGGTCAGAGTCCCTGGACAGGATACGCGGCTATGTTTTGGAGACCAAGCGCCGCCTGAACTGGAGCAGCAAAATCTACGCCAAGCACTTCAGCCAATTCCAGCCGCTTTACCAGCAGGATCAGGTGAGTTTTCCAGGGAAAGTAAATCAAAAGCTAAACAGAATCCTTCCCTTTCAGATCGAAGGTTACAACAAATCCCAGCAGCTGCAGGACCTGCTGAATGTGGTGCCCCAGTATGGCAGCCTGGATGTTGATTTGCTGCTCAGCAAACTGCTGGCCTTGAAAACCGAGCCGGCCCGCCAGGCCCGAGCCTTTGTGCGCCGCCAGGCCGCAGGCTGCTCCTTCAAGGCCCCAGAAATCGACGGCCTGGCCCTGCAAGCAGCCCCCGAGGAACTGCAAAAAGTCCTGATTAAGTTGGCAGCCGACCTGCGCGAGTTGCCGGAGGAGAACTGCCTGGAAATCGAGGTGGACTTGGAGCAGCTGCAGGCCTCCCTGGGCGTCCAAAGCGACGAGCATTCGCTAACCTCCCAAGCAGGCCAATTGAAGCCTTACGAGCTGCTGCTGGACGTGCTGCGGGAGTACTTCATGGCGCGGGCATTGAGCAGCCCTAAGGAGCCCCAAATCAATGAGTCCTATGCCGAGGATATGACCTCCCTCAACGGCGATTTGTGGCTCTGCCTGAAGACCCTCAGCCAGCCGCAAGGCCCGGCCATCCAGGCAGCCTGGCAGCAAATCAGCCGACACCTTTCCGATGGGGCAGCCTTCCCAGAGCTGCTGACCCAGCTGAATGGCAGCTACAAGGACTTCCGCTCCTACCAGCGCCAGTACCGCAGCGCCCGCCAGTCCTACCAGCTGGACAACCTGGCCAGCCGCGCCAACAGCCTCCAGGAGTCCAGCTGGCGCCAACTCACCGAGCTCGACAGCCGCTACAAATACGAGGGCCCGGCCCTCACCAACTCCATTCTGGCTTTGATATTCAAGCACGACGGCAGCCTCAAGCCTGTGCCGCTCCAGGAGCTGGACAGCTGGCGCTCCAGCCTCCAGCAGACCCGCCAGCTGCTCTGGCAGAACAGCCAACTGCTGGCCGCCCCCTACGACGGGCTGGCCAACAACCTGGAGGAGGCTGTGGCTAATGCGGAGTTTTTGCTCCGCGAGCTGGACTATGTGGCCGGGCTGCGCCGGCAGCGGGCTGAAGGAGACAGCGAAATGGAGAAGTCCATTGACCAGCTGCAGGCGGCCAAGGAGCAACTGAGCTCGGCCAAGGCCGCGCCAGCGGTGAGCAGGGCCTTCCAAACGGCCGTGACGAATGTGCTGATTGGCATGCTGGAGCTGAGCCTGCTCAGCCATTTGCCGCTGATTGATCCTGTGGAAAAGAACCGCCTGAAGAAGCGCTACATCAGCCAGGACCTGGACTGCCTGGGCCACCTGATGACGGCCTACGACTTCATGCGGATCGCCATGAAGTATCGCCATTTCGGCCAGGAACTCTACGCCGGCCTGGAGGATCAGCGCCAGCAGAAGCAGCACCAGCAAAGGCTGCTCAGCCAGCGGGTGGCCCTGCGCCCCGAGGACTGCTGCTACGGCCAGCTGGTCCAGGATGTGGGCCACTTCCTGCGCTCGAACTGCGACTTCTCCAGCAACCTAAACCTGCTGCAGGCTGTGCACCGGGAGTGGGGCCATTTCAGCGGCCCGCAGCCCGCCCAGCCCGGCCAAGTGAAGTCCTGCGGGGAGCTCATCAGCAAGCTGGACCTGTGGCTGGCCAATGCCCAGCGTTTTGTCCACCAACTCAAGCGCTATGCCGCCCACTACCAGGACTTTGTGGTGCCGCTGAAATGCGCCGTCAACCAGATGCGTTTCGGCCTGGAAAACTTGAAAGTGGCCTTCAGCCAGGTTTTGGCTGCCGGGCAGCTGGAGGAAGTGGAAAATCTCCACTGCATTCTGGCCAACATTGTGCAGTTCCCGGCCGTCCAACCGCTGGCTGTCCAGAGTCCTCGGCTGTATGGCCTGCTGACCCAGCTGCCCCACTGCGAGCACGAATACTTCCGCCTGCTGAAGGCCAAGCTGAGCGAGCTGGGCAACCGCCTGGCCCTGGCCGAGGCCCTGGACGAGTCGCAGTTCGCTGCCTATGATTTCGTCCTGGGGATTTGCAACCAGACCTGGCAGAAGGAGGAAGAGCGCCGCCGCCGCCAGAAGACCGAGGCCGAGAGTCTCTACGTGACCAAAACCAAAGGCGGCATTGAGGACGATGAGCTCCTCGAGCTCCAGGAGATTGAGCGCCACTTCCCCACCCAAGTGGACGAGGATTTCGGCGAGTTCCTGGTCCAGCCCACCCTGGAGAAGGTCTTGAAGCTGGACAAGCAGCAGGACCTCAAAGCCAAGCTGGCCCAGATCGTCAACGAGCAGGACTATGCCTTCCTGGCCCGCAACTTCATCCACCTGATGACCCACCACACCCCCGCCTACTACCACCCGGCCCAGCCGGGCTCCGGGCAAATGCAGCTGCTGGGTCCTTACCACACACGCCTGCAGGTCTTTGTCAGGCTCTACGCCCAGTTCAAGACAGGACTCGGCCAGCAGCTGGACGAGAAAGCCTTCCCCAGCCTGGCCCTGGCCGTGGCCCTGCAGCAGCGGCAACTGAACGACCTTAGCCTGGAGGAAGGAGCTGGCCAGCCAGCCTATGATTTCTACAAGGACTCCAACATTGTGGAGGTGATCGGCTGCACTCAACTGCTGGATAAGATTGAGCAGCGTGTCCTGGAGCAGCTGGAATTGTACCCCGAGCATGCTGGACTGGCCGACATCAAATTGGTCATCGGCCGCATCCGCCAGCTGCCCGCCACGGCCTCCGTGGTCCGCTTCAATACAGGATTCCAGCTGCTGCGCCAGAAGCTGGCGCTGTGGAACGAAGTGGCCCACAGGCAGAACAACCTGCAGGCCGAGGAAATCGAGGCCGCCGAGTTCGTCCAGCGCTGGACCAAGCTGGAGCTCCAGCACTGGCGCAACTGCCTCAACCACACGGCCGGCCAGGTGGAGGGCCAGGCCTATCGCTATTGGTTCTTCATCTACAACTTGGTGCAGCAGTTCCTGCAGGAGCGCGAGATGGACCACTCCTATCGGGACTACAAATACACAGAGAAGCGTTTCGCCCAAGAGGAGATCCTGGATGCCACTGACCTGGGCCAAAAGAGCCGCGTGGCGGTTCCCGAGCTGGTGAAGATCTTGCGGCAGTTTGTGGAGTCTTCCTGCTTTGGGGACTTCCGCGTGCGCCTGCAGCTCCTTCAAGCCTTTGAGATGTACTTGCAGAATGTCTTGCGCTGCGGGGAGCAGCGGGAGGACCTCCTCCAGCTGATTGCCGGCATGCACAATCTGCAGAAGTATTTCGAGCAATTTGCCGCGGAAATCGCCGAGACCAACAAAAGCCGCCGCGCCCCCATCGAGAAGAAGGTGCGGGAGTTCGTCAAGATCCAAAGCTACACCAAGGACCTTTCCTACTTCAGCATGCGGAACAATGTGGCCAGCGTGCACAGGAATCTAAGCAAGTTCCTCAAGGAGTACCGCCTGCTGCTGGAGGAGAAGATCAGCTCGGTCTTCCAACCCAAGGATGCCACCGTCAGGGACTACCAAGTGGCTTCCACCAAGAAGTCGACGGCCCTGAATCCCCTGCAGTTTGTGGCTGACCAGCAGCTGGCCAAGAAGTTCTCAGCCGGCCAATTGCTGGCCGAGAATCCGCTGCTCCAGCGGCTGGGCAAGCATTTCGCCACTGCCCGCCAACTCGTCCAGGAGACTCTAAGCCAAGTGCGCTACCCGCAGCTGGTTAACGTCCTGGAAGAGCTGTTCAGCGGCCAGCTAGAGCGCTGCCAGGAGCTGCGCAGCCTCAACGTGGACAGGACAAAGGAGCGGCCCAAGCAGAAGCTCGAGGCCAAGCAGATCCTCCAGCAGAAGCGCAAGGCCCTCACCGATCTCTTCAAGACGCTCACCCGGCTGGGCGCCAACTACAAGACCGGCCTGCTGGAACTCTCGCTGCGCTCCGAGTTCGAGGACTTCCAGCTGCCGCCCTTCTGCATACGCTCGATGCTCTGTGCCGCCGGCCAGGACCGCCGCCTGCCCCCCCAGGCCCTCGGCCTCAACGAGAACCTCGATCTCTACTACATGAAGGCGGTGTTCAAGCTGAAGCTGCTCCAGAATATTATGCTCACTCCGCTGTCGGAGCTGGGGCCGCCGAACATCGAGAGGATCAAGGGCTTTGCCGTGGACTTCTTCCTGCAGGTGCAGCAGCAGCGGCAGCTGCTGGCCAAGTCCGCCAAGGACTCCTACGACCTGAGGCAGTCGCTGGAGCAGCTCACGGCCATTGGAGTGGTTTTGGCTGCTGAAGATTTGACCCCGCAGGCGGTGGACTTTGCCGCCAGCCATGATGAGTGCCTGATCCTCAAGGATCACCTAGCCCAGGTTCATTATGTCTTCCGCCAGTTCGAACTGCTGCTGGCCTGTGTCCCGGCCCAGGACAACCCAGCCAACAGCGTGCTGGCCCACCAGGAGCCACGTCTGCTCCAGGGTTCGGCCTACCACTCCGCGGTCGTCGATTTGACTGGTCAGGTGGTGCGCGGCTCTGCCCAGCTGCTGGCCAGGATTACTCGCCGCAACCTGGACTTCATGGGCTCTACGGAGAAGCAAGGCTACCAAGTAGCCTACCAGCAGATCCTCGCCCAGGTGGAGAAGTCCATAGCCCTGCTGGCCACGGCCGACGGGCAGCCCCTGCCGCCGGCCCAGCCGCTGGTCGAGTTGCTGGGCCAGCTGAAGAGCAATCAGCCGAAGAAGGACACTCCAGTGGTTGTGGACCTGGACCATGTAGACGAGGAGCTGGCCAACATCACCCATGCCGTGCTCCTGGCCCTGCAGAGGATCTACAAGCGCCACCCCAAGCTGGAGGCCCAGGAAGAGGAGGAGCCCAGCGATGGCATCGAGGAACAGCACCTGAAGCAGCAGCTGGCCGGCGGCTTGGCCAGCGACTGGCAGCTGCTCGGCCTGGAACGCATCAATGCCAAGCTGTCCGATGTCCTGGTCCTGCTGAAACATGCCCCGCCCACGGCCGAGAAGCTGGGCAGCCTGAGGAAGGCTTTGGCTTTGTTGCCGCTCCTGGAGCAGTTCCAGCTGCTGGCGGACTTCTTCCTGCTGCAGCAGCTGGCCTGCCAAAGGACCAGCGTGAAAATGCTGTCGGTGATGCTGACGGTGTTCGTGGAGATCGGCAGCAAAGGATTCTGTGTGCCGCCGGATCTCATGGAGGACGAGGAGGGCCAGGCCAAGCAGGAGTCGAAGGGCGGCGAGGGCTTCGGGCTGGAGGATGGCACAGGACAGAACGATGCCTCGGATAAGATCGAGAGCGAGGATCAGCTGGAGGATGCCAAGCGTCCAGAGGATCGGCAGGATGAGGGCGATAAAAACGAGCTCGACTGCAAGGAGGAGAAGGGCATTGAGATGAGCGATGACTTCGATGCCAAGATGCAGGATGTGGAGAAGCCGGAGAACGAGGAGGACGACAGCGGCGAGAGCGAGGACGAAGAGGAATTGAACAAGGAGATGGGCGAGACGGAGGAAGGAGCCGAGAAGCTGGACGAGCAGATCTGGGGCGATGACGAGGAGAAGCCCGAGGAGCAGGAGGAGCCGGAAATGAACGAGGAGGACCAGGGCAAGGGCACCAAGGACGAGAAGGACTCGCACAACGATTTGGATAGCAAGAACGAGGCAGCCAAGGAAGACGGCAAGGAGGAGCACGAAAAGGACGGCCTGGATGCCACCAACGAGCCCAGCGGCGAGGACAAGCGCAAAGAGCAGGCCAAGGACATTGACGACATGAAGGACCCCGAGTTCGACGAGGAGCAGACCAACGCCTACCACAATGAGCTCGAGGAGCCGCCGGAGCCCGAGGAAATGGACTTGGGCGACATGAATAACCTGGACGAGGGCCAGGACGAAGGACCCGAGCAGAACGACGAGAATCCTTTCGACATTGACACCATGAAGGAGAATATGCAGCCGCCCGAAAACGAGGAGGAGGAGAATGCCGACGAGTCGAAGGACAATGAACCCACTGAAGATCCCGAGAGCGATGGCAGTGATTCCGAGGCCGAGGAAGCCGGCACCGAGTCCAAGCCGTCCAAGGACAATGACCCGGAGGCCGAAGCCGAGCCTGAGGCGGAGGATACTCAAGAGCCGGAGACCCAAACCCGCGGCGAGCTGGAAGAGGATCCAGAGAAGCCAGAGGAAGGCCCCGAGGAGGAAAAGGAGCAGGATCCCCGCCAGGAGAAGCCCGAGCAGCATGCCCAGTCGAAGGACAAGTCCAGCAAAGAGGACAACGTGCAGTCCGTGCCGGAAACCGAGCAGACCAGCTCGGCGGACCAAGTGGAGAACCAGCAGCAGGACGAGGACGTCAAGCAGGACCAGAAGATGGACGAGCAGGACACCGGCGAGGAGAAGGACGGCGTGGGCCAGGCCGAGAACGATGTGAGTATCCTGTCAACCAAAACTTTGCTCCTGCTCACCGCAGATCCTTGCAGACCAATGATGGCGGCCACCAGGGCATAGCCGAGACCAAGGAAACCGTCTCCCAGGAAGAGCGGAAGAACGAGCGCCAAACGCAAGAGAAACGCAAGCAAGGACGCACCAACGAGGAAAGGACTCTGGGTAAGATCCAAAATCCTTTGAAAATCATTGGCTAAGGTTATCCTTCCAGGCGAGGCCGAGCAAAAAAAACTAAAGCAGCTGAAGACCATTGACCAGCTGAAAAAGGACAACGGCGAACAGGACAACCAGCCTGAAGATGCCGAGGACCCGCCCGAGGCCGAGGAGTACCAGCACGTCAAGGAGCCCAAGACCAGCGACAAAACCACCCTGGACAATGCCACCGAGGAGCAGTCCAAGCAGCTCCAGCACCAGGACAACGCAGAAGAGCAGCAGCCCGAGGAAGAGGAGAATCCCGACGAGCTCATGCCAGCCGAAGAACCGGCCGAGCTGCCACAGGACCAACTCGAGCAGCTGAGCTCCGAGAAGACGGACAAGAAGTCCGACAAGCCCGCCAAGTCCGAGCCCAGCCAGGAGCGCCTGGAGACCCCCGAGCAAATGGAAATCGAAGGCGACGTGGTGCCCACCATCACCGTGCCCCGCAGCTCAGAGACCACCGCCCACAGCAAGTGAGTAGAGTTGGGAATCCTTCGTTTGAATCCTTTAATCCTAACTGATTTAATTTTAGCCTGGCCCTGCTAATGGACAAGAGCAGCCAGGCCCAGGAGCTCTCCACGGCCGAGCAGTTGAGCCTCCGGCAGTTGTACCAAAACCAACTGGCCACGCCCCAAGCGGTGAGTAGTCCTGGCGCGTAAATATTCCCTTTTTAAACTCCTTTGTAATCCTTGCAGAAGCTGCCCCAGCACGAGGACTTTGAGACCTGGCAGGGCGTGTCCAGCCGCATGGCCCAGAATGCCCGCGAGCTCTGCGAGCAGCTGCGTTTGATTTTGGAGCCGACGAAGTGCACGCGACTGAAGGGCGACTACCGCACAGGCCGGCGCATCAACATGAAGAAAATCATTCCCTACATAGCCTCCCAGTTCCGCAAGGACAAGATCTGGCTGCGGCGCACGAAGCCGGCCCAGCGGGACTACAAAATCACCATTGCCATAGACGACTCCAAGTCGATGCACCACAACAACTCGAAGACTCTGACGCTGGAGGCCATTTCGCTGGTCTCGCAGGCGCTGACGCTGCTGGAAAGCGGCCGGCTGAGCATAGTGTCCTTTGGGGAGGCGCCGCAAATCGTGCTCAACCACACGGACCAGTTTGATGGGCCGCGGCTGGTCAAGGCCTTGAACTTTGCCCAGGACAAGACCAAGATTGCGGGTCTTTTGGACTTCATACGCACGGTGAACGGCGAGGAGGGCGGCCTGGGCGGGGACAATGGACTGTTTGAGAATCTGCTGCTGATCCTTAGCGACGGCCGGAACATCTTCAGCGAGGGCCAGCAGAAGGTCAAGAACGCCATCAAGCTGGCCCGCCTGCAGCGCATTTTCGTCGTCTACATTATCATCGACAATCCGGACAACAAGGTGAGTGGGCAGACAGGATAATCAGATCAATTTAAATGCGGATTTTCCCAACAGAATTCCATACTGGACATCCAGCATGTGGAGGTGAATGCCGACGGCTCGGTGAACATCAATTCGTATCTGGAGAACTTCCCCTTTCCCTACTACGTGATCGTCAGGGACCTCAACCAACTGCCCCTTGTGCTCAGCGAGGCCATGCGCCAGTGGTTCGAGCTGGTCAACAGCGAGCAGTAAGCCGGCCAACACCAAATATCATAGTACTTGAAATTTTGTATATACTTGAATTTGTATAAACTTCCACTGAGTTTGAGTTTGGGGTGGGCGGGGCTAGTGGAGCTGCAGCTCGAGCTGGAAGGGGTAATCGCGGGAGCTGAGGCTCTGGCGGAAGAGCTGGGTGTGCTGCCAGGCCACGTCGCCTTTGCCGCCGCTCAGCTTGGCCGCAATGCGGAACTCCGTGGCCTCCTCCAGGCGACCGGTGGACACTTCAATGTGCCCCTCGCCAAAGGTTTTGGTCTCAAAAACCAGCGTGGCTTTTTTCACCTTCAGCTGGGACTTGGTCAGGTCAAACTTCCACTCGATCTCGGCCTCGTCGCTGTCCTCTGTAGGGAGAGAAATGGAAATTAAGGCGATTGATTTGCAGCTCTTTCGCGGGCTCACCCATGCGCGCCAAGTAGGCCATTTTCCAGTCGCGCTCTACTTTCCGGAAGATGTTCTTCGAGGCGAACTGCACGCTCTGCCAGGTCTTGTAGGTTTCCAGCACCCGCAGCTGCCCGTCATCTGCAAGAGGAAACCCTCAGTTTTATAAAAAGGATCTTCTTTCCCCGCCCTTGGTCCCACCTTTGATGTAGCGCTCGTAGGTGTCGGTGGCGCAGCTGTAGCGCAAGTTGAACTGCTTGGCGGCCACCTCAGTGTCGTTGGGAGAGAACACGAAAATCTAAACAGAAATCGAATTAATTATCTACCGATTACGGGCAACTAAATGACTCACATCGGTGAATGTGTGCTCGCCGCGTGACTGGCGCCATGACAAACTGCCCGAGCTGCGGCCCTTCAGCTCGTTTTCGGTGGGTGGCCTAAAAAGAGTATTAGAGTATTTGCCAGGCTGGAGTTGCCTTCTCACCGCTCGACGGTCATCTGGATGACCTCGCACATGTAGCGCTGGCCGAGGAACTTGCGGCGCTGGGCGGTGGCCTGCTGCTGGCGCTTGTCGCGTATGGCATTCAGGGTGGCTATGAGCTCGGGCTCGGAGCAGAGCTTGCGCAGTTGCAGGATCTGCTTGTGGTTGTTGGTGTAGCGCCAGGTCACGTCCTGGGCATCGTCGCGCGAGTAGGCAAAGATGTAGTCAATGGGCCGCTTCCAGCCGTGCTGGTACATCAGCGGCGAGTCCACCACATTGTCCGAGGGGTCGACATGGAGCCAGCGCATTTGCGACTCGGAGAAGACCTCGGTCCAGACATGGTCGAAGTGGGAGTGGACCAGGCGGGCGTCATAGTCCAGGCAGCGGCAGAGGAATGTGAAGCAGTTGGCGTATTCGCCGCAGCGGCCCTTGCGGGAGACCAGCAGCTGGGAGATGTCGTTGTAGCGGTGGAACTTGGTCTCCTGGCCGCAGCACACAGTGATTTCGACGCGCACGTCGCCTTCGTTTTGGGTGCGACGCAGTTTGCCCTCCTCGCTGCCGCACACCTTGCAGGGAATGTTGTTGACCCACTCGAAGAACTCGGTGTTGAACCAGCCGCACAGCTCGACCAGCAGCAGGTCGCGTATGCAGGGCTCTTTGTCCTGGCTCTGGCCGGAGGCTATGAGCTCTTGGATGGCCACCAGCTTGGCGCTGGCCTTGGAGGTCAGATCGTCAATGGGAATCAGACTGCGGCCGCTGGCCAAGAGCAGCTCATCCTCGTACTGCATCACAGCATCGGAGTAAAGCTCCAGCGACTGCAGGAAGCGGTTGGGAGTGCGCTAAAAAAACCACCAGGCTTTGATTAAATATCAGAAAGCTTCCCATCTCCACTTACCAGCACCCGAGGAAAGCTGATGCGCTGGCGGTAGGGCAAGGAGGGCTGGATGAACAGCGGACTGCTCGCCATGTCGGTGCGGCTGGAAGGCTCGGCGTGGCCTAGACAAATAAATGTGATAAATGACGCCATAATTTATGGGATTTATTTACCTGATGCGTTGCCGCTCAGCCAGATGTCGCGTCTCTCGCGTAGAGCGTCGCGATAGTTTTGAATCTGCTTGAGTGGCACTTCGTCGGGCAGCTGCAGTTCCAGGGAGCTCGATGTGCGAATGAAGCCGATCGCAATGAGCAGCTGCTCGCAGCCGGGCAAAGAGAGCAGCTTCTCTTTGATCGCTTTGTTTTCGAGGCGGATCGTGCGGAATTTCACATTCTTCGGGTCCGCCAGCACGTTCTCGAGGAGAACCAGCAGAACGCGGGCGGCCTCCAGATAGGCGCCACGCTGTCCGGGCTCGGCCTGGGGCTGGGGCTCGATTAAGTGAACACTTTTCATGTCCACAACCATGGCAGCCGGGAATTACGTGGGTGGGTGGGAGGCCAATCAATTAATATTAATTTTATGAGCCTGCGCTTTGTTTGCACTGGACGAAGCGCGCCGCTTACGTAGGCGTTTAATTAAGTGGAAAGAAAAAAAATTATAGATAAAAATATTGCACAAAGAAATTTTGGGGCCGAACAACAAAAACAATGGACGGCGGCTTGGTCAGCTGGGCAACAGCTGGTTGGCGCCTCAAATCGAATACGGACAGTGTTGATAAAGTTTATAGTCGAGGTAGCCCTGGCAGCATTGAAACAATTACGCGAGTTGGCGGCCCTCAACAGGGTGCACAGCCGGCAAGCTGCCAACTTTGTTTTTAGCCAAATTTATATATTTCGCATTTCGCTGCAGCTCTTTGCTTATTAATGGTAAATTTAAATATCGTTTTTATAATATAACTGTTTTTTAAGAAAAAAGAAAAATGTAAGTCCAACATGATCTTGGCTCGGCAGCTCTGCATTGAGAGCGAGTTGGCAGTTCAGCGCTTCAACCACTTTTAAAAGAGTAGGCGTCGGTCGTTTTCAATTTCAATTGTGGGGCGTCAGTCAGACAGTTAGCTTGGCTTTGCGGCTTAATTCCGAGAAGTGTAGAAAAAGTTTCACATATCGTCTCCCAACTATTTCCTTATAAGGTAATAATTGTGATCCACCGTGTTTCCAGCTCCGCTCTGCGCGCGCCTTTTCCACGCCAAAAATTCAACTTTGCCAGCCAATTTTTTTTCACATTTCTCCCTCCCCTCCCCCTCGTGCGTATACACACTCAAATTTCGGCGTGTCTGGACCGCCTTTGTTCTTCTCCTTCCAGATAAAACTATAACTACTGCAAAATGTGTGACGAAGAGGTTGCTGCTTTGGTTGTGGACAATGGCTCCGGCATGTGCAAGGCCGGTTTTGCCGGCGACGACGCTCCCCGCGCCGTCTTCCCCTCGATCGTGGGCCGTCCGCGTCACCAGGGCGTGATGGTTGGCATGGGCCAAAAGGACTCGTACGTCGGCGACGAGGCCCAATCGAAGCGTGGTATCTTAACCCTGAAATATCCCATTGAGCATGGTATTGTGACCAACTGGGACGATATGGAGAAAATCTGGCATCACACTTTCTACAACGAGTTGCGCGTGGCCCCCGAAGAGCACCCCGTGCTGCTCACCGAGGCCCCCCTCAACCCCAAGGCCAATCGCGAGAAGATGACTCAGATTATGTTCGAGACTTTCAACACCCCGGCAATGTATGTGGCCATCCAGGCGGTGCTCTCCTTGTACGCCTCCGGCCGCACCACCGGCATTGTCCTAGACTCTGGCGACGGTGTGTCCCACACTGTGCCCATCTACGAGGGCTACGCCTTGCCCCATGCCATCCTACGTCTCGACCTGGCTGGCCGCGACTTGACCGACTATCTGATGAAGATCCTGACCGAGCGCGGCTACTCGTTCACCACCACCGCCGAGCGTGAGATTGTGCGCGACATCAAGGAGAAGCTCTGCTACGTGGCTTTGGACTTTGAGCAGGAGATGGCCACGGCTGCCTCCAGCTCTTCTTTGGAGAAGTCTTATGAGCTGCCCGATGGCCAGGTCATCACCATTGGCAACGAGCGCTTCCGCTGCCCCGAGTCGTTGTTCCAGCCCTCGTTCTTGGGCATGGAGGCCTGTGGCATCCACGAGACCACCTACAATTCGATCATGAAGTGCGATGTGGACATCCGTAAGGATCTCTATGCCAACACCGTGCTGTCCGGCGGCACCACCATGTATTCCGGCATAGCCGACCGCATGCAGAAGGAGATCACCGCCCTGGCCCCGTCCACCATGAAAATCAAGATCGTGGCTCCTCCCGAGCGCAAGTACTCCGTCTGGATTGGTGGCTCCATCTTGGCCTCGCTCTCCACTTTCCAGCAGATGTGGATCTCCAAGCAGGAGTACGACGAGTCCGGCCCATCCATTGTGCATCGCAAGTGCTTCTAAGCTGCCATCGGCTGACTGTGGGCGTGGCCCGTGGACCATTCCAACTCTCACATTCCACCCGCGTCCGCCCGCACACAAAATTAACTACAATCATAACCACATGCATTATTTTAAAAGAAGCAAAAGAAAAAACCCTAAACCTAACCAATTGTATAAGCAAAAATCAATATATCCTAAAGATATGAAGCGCAATTTGCGCCTTCGATTCGGTTCTCAAAATTCACAAGTTCATATTTAACTGGAATTTTTATTTTCGCCTGAAGAAATTCGACTCCCCGACTCTCAGCAGTCAACTACAGTTAGCCACGCCCATTTATACTTAACGAATAATTCGTAATAAAAGGAAAAACAAAATTCAAACTACAATTGTAACCGCTTCAAGAAATATGGAATAAAAAGCGATGAAGGACTGAATTTCAAACTAACCAGGATTTTTCATGATAAGAAATGCGGGCGTGGCAGAATTGGGCGTGGCCAGAATCGATTGTTTGTGGCCGGCCGGCTGGATTTACCGTAATTGGCGATACGCTTGAAGTTATCAGAAGAAAGAGAACCCCAACCCCAAACGGCGGCGTCGCCGTATCAACAAAAATGCGAGCCTGACTCACCCACAAATGTTTTTTCAAATCGCCAAATGAAACATCACAAGTGGCTTTGTTTGTTGTTTTTGTTGTGCGTGTGTGTGAGTGTGTGTGGTTTTCATTGCCTTATAAGGTGCGGGCAGAGGGTGCAATCGCCGGGCGTCTGGTCTGTTTGGGGTGACTAAAATCGAACAAAACCGAAACAGCTTGCATTTTTGGGTTTCGATTTCCAATGGGTTCCCTGAAATTGTTCAAAACCAATGGGCGAGGGTCCGGCCGGTCCGGCTGAGTAATTATTGGGCCAACAATTGTTATTCCATTCGACCTTAAAAACTAATAGAGCCCAAAGTCCGCCTCGTAGCGCTTCCGATCGAAGCTGTGGTCGGAACCATAGGCATGGATGACCTCGAACTCGCTGAGGATCAGCATCAGCAGGAAGAGCAGGTAGATCGTGAGGAAGTAGAAGCCAAAGTTCCGGCGCAGCTCGAAGTTGGTGGTCAGGCCGTACAGCACCGAAGCATAGCAGACGACGATCAGGAACACCGAGCCCGTCTCGCCAATGGTGCCCTCGGTGACCTAACCGGGGGGGGGGAGCAATTCATGACTAAAATAAACCACGAAACCCCAAACTCTACTCACTACTATGCTGAGGTTGGGCATGTGCACCGTCATAATGGCATAGGGAATGGCCGTGGACACAAAGAAAGCTAGAAGGACTCTTAAAAGTCAGTAATCCTTAGAGAGTGGGAAGGCCTTACTGAAAATGGGGCCACCAATGCAGGCCGCGTAGGCCATGCGGGGGAATCCCTGGCGGGCCAGGGAGACGTTGGCTATCAAATCACCCACGCTGTTGCCCCAGGCAAAGAAAGTGCAGCCGATGAAGGTGTTGCTCAGGGTCAGGGTGATGCCCAGGGTCTCCAGCAGCACCAGCACCTCGCGGGCCACCGCATAGATCACAAACACACTGCACACGGCGCTCATTATTATAATGGCCGTGGAGCGCAGGTACCACTCGGGCACCACATCCGTGCGGGTGCGAAAGAACAGGAACACGGCCAGCGGGATGCCAATGGCCAGCGGAGGAGCATAGAGAGGGACGCCAAAGAAGGCCATCGATTGGACTGAAAGCGCGCAGGCAATTAAAGGAATCTCTAGAGGGTCTTGGGATACCCACAGATGCCGTAGGCCACGACGGTCAGGGAGAAGGCCACTTGGAGGCACAAGAGCAGCTTGGACCAGTCCTTGCCCGACCGGTCCAGGTTGACGCGTGGAATCAAGAGGCGCAGCAGCAGCATGGGAATGAACTGCATGAGCAGGTAGAGCTGCTGGAGGTGATGGCTTTTCCTGAACTCCTCGTAGTCGAAGGAGTTGAGGACCTGGAAGAACTGGGCGAACAGCCGGTGGTTGGGGCCAGTTTGCTTGTCGGTCTTCTTGAAGATCTCGGACTCCGATTGGGCCTTCAGCAGATTCTTGCTCTTCCTCAGATTGGTGGGTATGTCCTCCTCCACGTAGGCCAGCTCATCGGACTCGTTTTCCAGGCCTGCAAGAAGGCTACCCAAGTATTATAATCTAATTCTTTGGTATCCCTCTTACCTTGCTTGAGGCGGGAATGGAGATACTGATCCAGGACCACGACGATGATGTAGATGATGTAAAGGGCCGAGAGGAAAATGGCCTCGTAGAAGTCAATTTGGTTCTGGCCGGTCTTGATGAAGTAGTCGAGGAGCACCACGAAGCACAGGATGAAGCCGATGTCCCTGAGGAACAGGGCTGGCTCTATGGCGCACGGCTCCAGCCAGGCCACGATCCCGCCCACCACCAGGAACACAAACAGGTTGGCCCCAATGC
This sequence comes from Lissocephala sabroskyi, assembly GCA_037075105.1. NCBI lineage: Eukaryota > Metazoa > Arthropoda > Insecta > Diptera > Drosophilidae > Lissocephala > Lissocephala sabroskyi. The sequence goes on along the minus strand of JBAMCP010000516.1, from coordinate 3,883 downwards.
AGTCCGTGTAGATGTGCCGCGAATCGGACCACACGCTGACGATGCTGGTGAAGAAATCGGGAGCGCCATTGCCGAAGGCCAGTATGGTGGCCCCGGCCACATTCTCGTTCATGTGGAACACCCGGCTGACCTCCCTGAGGGCCGGGCAGAAGCTGCAGGATCAGCTGGTTAGAGATTTCTGGGAATGGCAAAGTTTGGGGCTCACAATTGTTTGGAGGCGGTGGCCAGAATCCAGAACAGCAGCGCGCACACCAGCAGCAGCAGCACAATGCCCAGGATCCGTTCCATTATATCCGATTTCAGATAGCAATAATAATACGCCGTGTATCTGAACAAATAGACCCGCAGCTGGCACGAGGGATGGGTCTGGGCGTATTCGCAGCGCTTGTGGTCCGGCAGCTGCGTGACATACGAGCAGGTCATCTGGAAGGACGGAGACTCAATTATATAAACTTGGTTACCTCTTGGCTTACTCACCCCCTGAACAGGCGTGGCAAAGTCCATGTGCCTCGCGAAATGCGGAGAGCTTTGATTGCTGGTGTTGAAGTTTTCGTAGAGCATTTTAATGATCCTCAAATCTGAGGTTTTCGGAAGCTTAAACTCAATTTGACAGGAGCAATTCTTTGGATTGAAAACTCAAATCCCCAAGATTCCAAGAGCGGAGATTCCCCAAGCACTGCCATGAATTCCAGCTTTCTGAATGGAGGGCCGATCTTGAAAGTCTTTTGGACAAGCAGGGTCTCTGTAGCCTTGGCCATGGGATGCCTCCAGATTCCCCTAGATCGGTGCTTATTGGCTTGCAATTGCACGCTGGCTGGAAAAGTAAGGTTATGTGTTCAAATTGATTTTTTATAAACGGCTAATGATCCGGCAAATGATCCACAATTCGCAATTATAAAATATATAATTTTATTCTCTCCCTTTTTCTGTCACACTATATAAAAAAACAAATTTTTAAACCAACATTCAAAGCAATACATCGATTTCAAAATACAAATACATCGAAATTATCGCTTTCCGATAAGCGCACACTGAAACTAATCGATCTTTATGAAAACGGCAAGCCTGGACACTTAGGCTGTTGTCAAACAATCCACAATTTGCAAGTGTAAAGTAAATGATTTTAGCCCTTTTCCTTACCATGCCAATAAGACACTTTATCGCTCTTCGATAACTACATAACCGATCAGCCAAGATTGCCTATTGGCAAATAATGCAGAGTTTGCAATTATAAAGTTAACTATTTAATTTGATTTAAAGAAAATGACATTATTTCATTCCGATAAACGCACACTGCAAATAAACGATATTCATAAACCGATAATATGAAATACTCGATTTAATACTCTTCGTTCTTTCGACTCTATCGCTTTTCGATACCCGCACACGGCCACTAATCGATCTTCATGAAATCGCAGCGCACGTTTAGGCGAGGCCGCAAAAATGCTGGAGCTTTTCGAGAACTTCAACTCCAGCAACCAAACATCGCCACACTTTGAGCGCCACTGGGCTTGGGCCTTGCCCGTGCAGGAGGTAAATATATAAGCTATGCCCCCCAGCGATTTCACAACTGCTCAACTCATTCGCAGAAAACTTGCTCGCTGGTGACAAATCTGCCCGAGGAGAAGCGCTGCGAATACGCCCAGACCCATCCGTCCTGCCTGGATCGCATCTACATTTTAAAGTACACGGCCATGTATTATTGTTACCTCAAGCCGGACATAATGTCGCAGGGCCTGGGCATCTGCCTGCTGATGATAATGTGCGGCCTGCTCTTCTGGATTCTGGCATTCTGCACTGACGAATTGTAAGCCCCTTCGCTCTGAGCTGGCTCAAGTTATTTAAATTGTTTGGTTTCCAGCTTCGTGCCGGCTCTGACGAAGATCAGCCAGCTGTTCCATATGAACGAGAACGTGGCCGGGGTCACGATCCTGGCGTTCGGCAACGGGGCCCCGGATTTCTTCACCAGCATTGTGAGCCTGCACAGCGACTCGCGGCACATTTACTCGGACTGCATTGGGGCGAATGTGTTTGTGTTTCTGGTGGTGGGCGGCCTGATAGCCTGGAAGACCCCCTGCCGGGTGGAGTCGTTCTTCTTTTTGCGGGACATCGGCTTCATTCTGGTCTCCATAGTCCTGTTCAGCTTCTTCATAAGGACCGGCAGCAACGAGATGCATATTTTCGAGGCCCTTACCATGGCAGCGCTTTACTTCCTCTACATTGTGGTCGTCCTGCTCGACCAGTATCTTTTGATCCGCATCAAGAGACGTAAGTTGGCTTTGCTGGGCAAACGGAATCTAATTTTCTTGCCTTCTCCTCCAGGCGAGTCCACAGCCAGCAGCGTAGCCGAGGAATTCCAAGTGGATGTCGACCATCTGAGCGTTGAAAAGTTCTCTAGCAATGCCACAGTCCGCACGATCCGTGCCCACGTCCTCGAAAGCAGGGAGACTGTCCGCCCCAACCACCGGCTGTTCCAGCAGTTCTTTCAGGTCCTCCTACCCTTCCACTGCCAAGAGCTCCGCAAGAAGTCCCATATCCGGATATTGTACGCCTTGCTCACATTCCTGCCCACAGTCTTCATGCGTCTCCTCATCCCCGCCATCGAAATGTCCGTCAAAGGCGAACGCTGGTCCAAGCTGCTCATCTGCTTCCAGGTGGCCTTCTCCCTGCCCTTCACCACCTTTGGCGTCTGTAAGTCCCAAAAATAATTAATCACATAACTGGCAGTCATATTCTCTTCCAGTTCATAGGTTCCACTTGTATGGCGTCGCCTTATTCGTGCCGGTTCTGGTGGTCTGCCTGCCGGTGGCCGTCGTGGTATTCAGAAGGACGCGCACGGACACGGTGCCGGATTGGTACAACCAATCGGCCTGCGTAATGGCCGTGAGCATCATTTGCAGCACCTTTATAATCTATGCCGTGGCCAGGGAGATCATCGTGCTGCTGGAGGCCCTGGGGATCACCCTGAAGCTGACCAATACCTTCATCGGGATCACGTTGTTCGCCTGGGGCAACAGCGTGGGTGACTTGATAGCCAACATGGCCCTGGCCCGCCAGGGCTTCCCCCGCATGGCCTATGCAGCCTGCCTGGGCGGTCCGATTTTCAGTAGGTTCTTTACAAGCCATCGGGATGTTGAAGGATAAATTTGCTCATTGTAGATTTCTTTGTATCGGCGTCGCTGCCAGCGCTTCTCATAACTGGGGAAACGACCGGTGGCAAAATGCGGGTAAGTCCTTCGAAAGCTCTAAACTTGGCTTAGAAATTCGTCTCCTAGATGACCGAGGGCACGATAGGCGCCACCGGCTCGGTGTTTTTGATCTCAGCCTGTTACGCTCACATCCTTTACTGCCTGACCACCAACTTTATGTTGCGGCGCACTGGCGGCTTGTTCCAGATCGCCTTGTATTGCTTATTCCTGTTTATGGCTGTGCTGAGCGAGTTTGAAATTATCCATACTTACGGCACCGATCACACCCTGGATCGCATCGATTTTGATCCGGACTCGGGTTGGTTTTAAAAACCCTGTTTGTGTCCTTGCAAATTTTAGTTAAAGAAAACTTTGTGTTTTGGTTTTAGTTAAGTTTTCTGGAAAATATGTTTGTTTATTCATTTAAACTTGATTAGAGTTGGTAAATGGGCTTTGGTACATTCCTTGAACATACATTTATCATATCCAAATACCTTATAAAAGGTATGCATATTGTTCTCTTCAGCTTATTATCATTGTACATCAACCAAAACCCTCAAATGTTTATTAAATAAGTTTTGTTTCTACCGTTTACAGGGGGGGGGGGGGGGCAATAAACACCCAGAAATACTTCCCTGAAGAAGGCTTAGCTCAGTTAAAAATCTTTCTCTTACCCCCCTCTGACACTGCCGACA